>JAACJT020003249.1:0-10252 GCA_009936485.2 Gymnarchus niloticus | reverse complement strand
CCGGCCGGCAGCGCCCCCGCCCCCCCCCCCCCCCCCCCAAGGCCCGTCGTCCACACCTCCCAGCTGGCCGATCAGCCCCACGCACCCTCTCCCACACATCAATAATTCAGTCACAACTAAGAGCCCATTATCAAGACGGAGAATAGCAAGCGGGGGGAGGGAGAGAGAGAGAGAGAGGAGGAAAAAAGAAAATGAGAGTGAAAGTATGACTAGAAAAGCAAATGACAGATGAAAAGGAAGATGTGAGGGTGATAAAAGAGGAGAGATGAGAGCAGAGGAGAGTGAGACACCAGCTAATGATGCCCAACTCGGGGGCCATAGTGACCAGCCGTCACCTGCCTAGTTTGTATGCAATGCTTAGCTGAGAGACAGAGGGTGGCTGGGGGGGGTCTGCTGCCAGCACAAATCCAGGAGCTTTTAAGAAATTCCCTGCCTGGAGAGGCTCCAGCTGCCTTATCTTTTCATCCATACCAGAAATGCCTTTTCTGAAGGCACAAGGAATGCACTGGGTCCTCGCTGGATCCTTGCCGTGTCAGCGTAGCTGTCCTGTCGCTCACCCTGACTTCCCCGAATTCTATTTCTTCCTCTGGTAAAATGAATCATACTCCCCCGACCTCCTGCTTACTTGCACAACACGCATTGCCTTTTTTGGGATTCAGTACTCTGGTCTCTCGCTTTACCTCAGCACCGCATGGCCGGGGAAGTCCGCCCGCCTTGAACAACACGCGGCGGGTCCCCCCACCCAACCCCACGAGACGCAGGCCACCTTCAGGACAGATAGATCAGTGACTTCCTGAACAGAGTAGCCACAGTCATATCTTAATGTCTGTAGAGAACTGGCTGCTGGAATCAGTTACTTGGGTCATTGACTGGTCTGCGGGTTAGCAAGTCAGCGGCATGACAGAAATTCCTCCACACTCATGTCCTGGGAGCATCCTGCCTCTCCCCGAGGCACCGAATGTAGCGTTACATACTATAATTATCTAAAGGTACAAAACCATGCACTGTCACTTTGGATAAAATCCCTTTTTAAGCAACTAAATAAACACAGTTCCATCATGTGCCATGAAGAAGAATAACCACGTTAATTTCATGGTCGCTTCCTCAGCCATGTTCCAATAATGGATTTTGCCTGACAAGCTAATTAAAAACCACTTACCGCTGACTTCCCTGGTGTCTACTCCTTCAGCATCCTGCTTTAAGCCTCCTCAAAAAAAAAAAAAATCAGGCCAGCCACCTCAGAGAGAGCACCCCCTACAGGAAACGCGGCCTCAACCGTCAAAACAGTGTCACAACTGAAAATTAAGACACAAACACCAAGACTCCTAAATCCAGATGTTTTCTGGGAATCAATGGGTTCACTGAGTTCTGAGCTTTTTGTGTGGGACAGACAGGACAAGATGTCAAGACTGTTGGTGTGGTGCAGCCTTTAACCAGGACCATGTGTGCAGGCAGGAAGATGTGTCATGTTTGCCGGCTCTAAGCTGAAGCTAACCCTGCTGATGCAGCTTCCTGCTACTCGGTGACCCTGGCGTTGCCACAGATGACAGGGACTCTGCAGCTTTCACTGGCCCCGCCTGGGTGCTGACCACATTTCCTGTGGTGCTGTGGCGGTGAGGACCACCGTTTTCCATAATGGAGGGCCGAAAACGTTTCCGGTCATAAGGTTTATGCTTATGTTAACAGGAAAGTGCTTCCTTTTCACTTGATTGTTTCATTCGATTTGTAGGACAAGGAGCAAAACTACAACACATTTTGCATTTCATCTTCGAGGAATAATATATTCTTAATCTCATTTAGTATGTATTATCTCAGTCATTTTAAAAGTTTTTCCATTCATATGGCACTGAAAACTATATATTATTGATTGTTGTAGATAGTATAATAAATGGCTACATAATTCATTTCTGTCTGTAAAATTACAGGTCATTCTAGTAAAATTTGTTCAATTCATTTAACTGAACATTCTAGAAGGTACATAGAAGGTATTGCTCAAGAGGAAGAGCAGGTGAGGCTGAATGGGGTTTAGTAAGGGCTTGCTGTGAGTCTCCCCGGGTTCGACAAGGTCAATCAAGCTGACTGGTTGCTCTCAAGTTTTGCAACCACAATGCATTGCCTGTGAGGCCCACAATCCCACATGGTGGCTTCACACAGCCCGGCAAACCCCAAGTAACGACCGTCTCTCTGTGACTTTCTGTTTTATTTGTTTGAGAGTAAGGGCGTCATTCTGCCTTGCATTTTGCATGGTGGCCATTCCAACACAGCGCCCAACCCGGTGAGCATGCAGACTGGAGACAGAGCTTTGTGAGCAAAATGGGGCACAATGGGTTGATGGCATCAGAAAACGATTGACCAGCGCATAGTCAGCACAAATAAATCAGTACTTCAGCAAAGTTATAAGCCAATATAGATACTCATCGCTGCACGAGCACTATGGTAGACCCACACAATATATTTGGACCCCTTAAAGTGTTTGGCGGTTGCAGAACAGAGTGTGGAAACAAACTAGAACCTTGAGGCAGTGTGTGGGATAAGGATAGAGCCCATTAATACTGTTTTTTTGGTTTTTTTTTACAGAACAGAAGCGGCATGAGCTGTCCTTATGACAAGGGAGAACAGAAGTCTGTAATCGTGCACAGGGGAGATGTAAAACGCACACACTGGGCTGAAAAAAGCTTCAGTCAAAAATATACAAGAGAGATCTTGGCATTGTCAACAGTTACTGTCTCTATAGCGAGTGAAAACCTAGAAACCTCCATTATGCAGTGTGTTTTGACACTGGGATTTTTCTCGAGTGGGGGGCTAAATATATAGCACCACAAACATGGTATTAAGTTTAACTCCAGTGGCAGCTGGTGGTGGTCATTTAAAAGCTAATCACTTGTAACGACTTCTACTCAATCCACACAAAGATGACAAAAACACCACAACTTGCCCATTTCACGATAATTTCAGGTTATAGCCATCTTAGTGACAGCCTTCCCTACTACCAGACGATGTCTTTCACAGGAGAACTCAAGGCCAAAAACAACCACGCTCACCGCTACCCGATTGCGTGTAATTACGCTGGGCACAGAGCCTTTGTGAAGCAACACCCATCATGGGTAGGATGAATTAATCAGTGTTGAAACCATGTTTCACGATCAGAATGCTTGTGTTTTTGTGTAAGATAACATCCTCAGAATATTCATTCCTATTAAATTTGCTTTTTAATGTTGAAAAGATAAGCAAAATTCTGTACAGGTATGAAGTAGGGGCAATCAGACAGTCCAGGCAAATGTCCCCCCGTTTTGGTGCTCTCTTTTTAAAAGGCAGAAATTCCTTACGTGACAAGTGGGGCATCACATGTGATGGCCAGGAACATTTCTGTTCATCTGAGCAGTGGTGGGCATTAGTTTGTGACATTGTGTTTTCCTCCACTACTGTCCCTGTCCACTGCTGGAAGGTCAATCAGAAGAAAGCAAAAGCAAGGAGAAATGAGGAAGGGGAAAAATAATACAATGACAGGAGATATTCGTCATGACTGCTCTCTAATCTTCTCCAAATATGGCAATTGTAAATCAAGCACCAGCGCTGTCATCACCCAACAGCACCGCTCTGCTGTTGATTAAGAGGGTCTGGATGGCGCACCGACGGCTGAGACAGGTGGCTTCTAATGGGTGTAGGGGTTGAGCTGGAGGCAGCGAGGACAGCAGACTGGGACTGACCTTGATGTGAAGGAACACCTCCCGCTGTCGGGAACGCTGGGAAGGCCACTGAACGGCATGCAGCAGATGCTGATCGCCCCATGCCCAAATACGACTCTCGAGAAAGTTGATATTTAGCATATCAGTCACCTTAGGGCTGCACTGGATGGAGCACCTGACTTGGTGGGGTTAGTTCTCCAGCCCCCCGGCATGCTAGTGGCTCCTTGTACCCTGCAAGCAAACCGGCTGTGATCCTCCACATTGATCACTGCCAAAACCTGCCTAGCACGTCTCTTTGCCCTCCCAAAAAAAGCATGGCACCCCAACACCTCATTCAGACAGCATTTCTCACAAAGCCCGCCCACAAAGAAGATTTTCCAGGCCTCTACCTTAACGGATCTTTGCAGTGGGGTTAAGATGGCTGAGGAGCACCGAGGACCTTTAACTGTGGTCTGAGTAGACAAGCCTCGCGCTAATAAGGCTTTTAGCAGTGTCTTATTAGGTGTATGGTCACTGCCCTCACCAAGGCATCTTACACATCAGAGACTGACAGCCCTTTACCACCACAAACGACTAGGCATGGTAAGCTGGTCTACAAAGCCTAAGATCTCTCCAAGTTCACATTTCTTGTATAATTAAAACATTAAAACTGAATTATATACCCTTTATTACGCAAAGAGATTTTTTAAATATGCATTCCTCTATTCTGCATTATTTTAATCGGATATTCCTCAAACTGCCTCAAATGCTGCCATTTTCAACACTTGTTAGCTGGCTCTGTGTGAAATAAGCTACGCTCAAAGAACATCACCAGTTAGCTCTACAGCTAACACCATGACCTTTCTAATTCAGGCCTATGGCTTCAGGTGACCTACTCACCTGGACATCCATCTATAAAACTGCCAGACAGCATACTTTTCCTGGATATGCATCATCACTGAAACAGCAGAGGTCTGAGTTCTTGAAACCCACAGAGAGATCGTGAAACTGTTTAAGGGCATGCTACAATAACAGCTGATCCTACAAGACAGTATCAGCTGATCTACATTAAATGGAGAAGAATGTCCTTTGAATGGGTTGGCGAGAGGTGACATTGAAACACTTGTTCTTCTGATGCCTGAAACATGCTTAACCCCCTGGTTACTGAGCTTTCTATCCAAGATCAGGTCAGCTACTGGGGGAATTAAGTTAAATAACTTGTTTTCTGATACCCCTTTTGGTCAAATTGCCATCTTGTTTAAAAGGGATTTGAAGAGGAGGCGACTGTATTAAGAACAGATGGCAGACTGAAATTGAACCCCTTCTTCATCAATTGTTTGCTGGGTTTCCTTCCAAGCAGGTGGCAACGAGGGCAGACGAGTCAGCCAATGGTAATTGAAGACCTGTGTTCCCCTCACTGGCAAGACCAACGACACCTGTTTACTAATAAACAGTCCGGAGCTGAAAATTACTCTCCATTAGTAAGGGTCAGAGGACACTGCCTTTTAAGTCCAGTGGACATCAACATTATGACTTACAGATTATTATGAGGGTGGAAGGCAGCCTAGCATAGCAAGTCATGACTTATTGTAAAAGGCTCAGATTGATGACATTAGCCCAAAGGTTCTGGAAGAGGCATTAGCGGTTGTATTAAGACCATGCAGTTTGAAATTCCTCAATACTCCAGATGTATTAATGCAAAATGAGCCAAAAAAAGTTTCGGAAATGCAATGAGGTATGTCCTTTGAATTGTGAGACTAGTCCTTTGGTAGAATCAGTAATATTAACTTAAATAGTAATGAGATTTTGTTCAGTGTGTACCTATAGACATTTGGAATCTCAAAATCCTGCAGAGAAAAGCACCCACTGTTCATGATGTTTGAGTTTCAGAAGTTCATCGGCCAACAGACATGTGACAGTTGTCACCTGACCTGTGATGAGGCGAGGCACGTCCAAGGCATGCTAAGACAGTGTGACAGTACTGTAGAGGATAGTGTGGCTTAGTCCTCAGCGGCAACAAAGAGAGACAGACCAAAAATTACTGGAAATGCATGCAGACATTACATGCTGCATTACTTTACTAAATTAAAAATGTATGTTTGTTCACTCCCTTTGATCTAATACTGCGGGTGAAAATGTGCACGCATGCAGAAAATCAGTTAGAAGATACATATGCCGGCAGGGTGAGGTGTTAAGTTAGATGTCCTGTTCTGCTCCACAAAAAGTAAGACCACTGCAGTACCTGGCACTGATACTAGTTTAAGTCTCCCATGGACAAACATGACAAATCAAATCTGGCTCCACCTTTTAAGATCACAGGCAGGTTTAACAGATAAACCCAGAGCTGACCTACCACCCTTCTCAAACTTCTGGGAGCTTTGGGCTCCAGTAAACCCTTGTTATCATTTTAAAATTCCTTTTCTATCCCATTTTGAGACCATACTTTGAGACGCAAACTGATACTGCCAACTCACTGACTGTTACAGTTCATCCCTAGGTCATTTGATGCCATATGATTAAGATTATCATTGCTTCTTTGTTGCTATGTCTTCAATTTGGTCTTATATTTCTTACAGATCCTTTTAGAAGCTTTGGCCAGTACAATAGGGTCCCACCTAAAACGCGAACAAACAACCTTCAGGTTACAGGTTAGTGCCATTGGCCACAAGCTCTTTCTGTTCTGCTCTGAGTTTATGAACAGGTAGAACCTCTCCACACCACGGTAGAAACAGTGATACCTCAGCCAATAGGAAGATGCTGCCTCTCCTTTAATTGGATTTATCATACACAAGAGGCTCCATGTGAAATATCCATTAAAGGGTAATTTGATGATATAGCCAGGGGAGAGCAAATAACATGAAAAATGTAGGGGAACGGGGAGGTTCGGATGCATCGTGGGTATTTAACAACTATAAGGTAGGCTACGTAGCCACAAAGCATTGGTGAGAAAGCCTCCAAGATCAGTTTTGAGTTACAACAGGCTTGACCAGAAGGGGCGTGACTTTTGGACAAGGGGGGAGGTGAAGGTAATATCCATTCCAGCTTCACACAGGGCCAACAGCGTGAGCAGCCTTTTGCGATGGTCATGTGATAGAGACGGCACCTGAGGGGCTGAATCTATAATCAAACAGACAGCATACAAAGCTCAGGTCAGGTTAAAACTAATTTTAATTCCAACCTTAATCAGAAAATATTATTGCTGGGCAGAGAGTTTTTATATTAGGGACTATACATTCGGAATTTCCTGTTTAGATTTTTTCATCTGCAAAAATCTTGTAAGAAACGGTCAGGTGAGATAAAATGATCTATCATAGAGGTCACACACACGTGAGAGGCTCTGTCCAGGCATGCCTCACTGTAGGTCTGTCTGGTGTAAAGGAAGGATTATGAAGTGGCAGTGAGCACAAACAATACTGGTGGATCAGCTGAGAGGGAACATCAAAGACATTCCTGGAAAAATGTCGGCCTTTCATCTGCTGACTCCACATGTGGGGATGTTAGCGGCACCCTAAGCGAGACGGCCTACCCAGAATGCCACAGCCGGCGGTCCTGCCACCTCCGTCAAATCACACCCGCTCACAAAGGACTTTCATCTTCTACACTGGAACAGCTATTCCCACAGCCAGCGGTTACACATTCCTTCCTCGAGACGAATGTCGGCGGAAGCCTAGCCACAGCAACCAGGGTGGACTCGAAGCTCACGCCCCAGGCACACGTCTTACCCTGACCTTTCATATCCTATAGCGTTTCCGTGAAGCTGAATGTAATTACTGAGGAATCCTTTGTCTCTGTTTGGTGGTGGCTTCATTGCTATGCATGATGAGAAAGTATTATTTATAATTTATAGACACATATGCATAATGTAAATACAGTCAAGTCCAACCCCTCCTTTTATTCTGTGTCACTCTCTGTCTGTGTGTGGCACTGCAGTCCACTGGGGATGTCACCTCCTGCCACTGTATACGTGTATATGGATGGTATGACAATAAAGCCCACTTGACCCAACACCAGGGGGCTCGAAGTATGACATCATCTGGAAAGAAAAGAAAGTGTCCTCATCACATTGGGGGGTGCGGCGTTGGTAAACTGACAGTGGAGGGTGGGTGTTTCTCTGTAAGGTTGCAGGTTCGAAACCTGAGGAAAGCCCCAATGCTCCACAACCTAAACTAAAATCATGGCAGGCCAACATGAAACTGTGACAACTATAAAATCTGTAAGCTGCATAAATCTGTTTTGGATGGAAAAAAGAAAAACAAATTCAAGTAAATAATGGGATGTCATTTTACTTCATAACAAAGCCTGGGCGTACAGCCCTGCAGAACACGTCGACAGATGGAAGCCAGAAGGGGGAAAAAAAAACAAAAAAAAAAAACACTTGTCTGGGGTTTACTTCACCCCAGACTATCCTGCTTCCTTGATTGCTCACTCATCCCAGATTACCCATCTTGGACAAAACGCATTACTGGAGTTGGTCCCTGGAAATGGCGGGATGTCTGATGGAGGCGGAGAGGCTGGTGTGTAGTATGTAGTTATTGTTTTTCACCCCACAAATCATCTGCTGGGGCTTCCACAGTAAGAGATGTCAATTGCATGTTCAGAGCAGTAGTGATAGCAGCTGTCAGGCTGCCAGGGTTATGCTGGAGAGCCTGGCTAGCAAAGGCCTAGCTGGGCTTTAACAGTGTGACCATCATGATGGGAAAATCAAATTGCTGATAGCATGATAAAGACAACTAAAATTATTAACATTATTATTGACTGGAATCCTGTTCATTGTGTGGCCCTGCCTAATGCCTTATGATGCCTGGGATAAGCTCCAGGTCTCCCAAGGACTCAATCCAGCATAAGTAGTTGGAATATAGACGGTGGATTATTGTTACTGCTATGGAGTTTTCCTGGTGGTTGACAGCTCTAGCCCAGCAGGCTGGGACACATTATATGTAAACAGCTGAATATTTTGATTTAATCATTTCAGGAGAAGTATCTTCTTTAACAATACAGCAGTAGCCATCAATGCACAGATCCATGGTCACTCCTGGGGCCAAACTTGAGTCCAGTTCCTTACAGGAGATCCGAGTTAACAGTGGGGGTCCTGAGAGTATTGATGAATGTTTTCATCTGGTCATTTGAATGCGTGGACTACATTTGCTAGAGACCTGACTAAAATGTTCCTAGATGTCCTCAGGATTTCTGAGTCAGTTTATCATGAGATGTTGATCTCCTGTTGCCATTTCAGTGGCTGGGAAGTGACCAGCCCCCGACAGCTGGCTGAAGCCCCTTATTATATAGATTAGGATACAAGGGAGGATCCCATTTTGAAATGCATACCCAGTGTCCTTTGGGCCACAGTGTCCCAGTGTGGTGTTCAGTTCTGCCGACACAGAGATTACATTCTGTAAAAGAATGTATCCAGTTTGCTGCAGGTTTCCTCTGGAGGCAATCTACCAGCAGCCAGAAGTCACCTGATCACTAATTGCAGCTGGAACGCTGAAGAACGTGCAGTGATGACTCATAGCTGAATCACAGCTCAGCTGCTCTCTGTCAAACTCGCCACAAATATGACTCGATATTCTGCAACGCTTGCTGTATAAATTAAGCAACGGGGGATACAGGCCCCCTCGCTGTGCTGGTAGCATCATACTGTTTATTCCAATTTAATGCCGCTGTACAAATTAGACTGCTCATGTATGGCTCTAAACATTCAGCAGAAGACAGCTTTGAAAACTTGACACTATTAATTCCACTGAAACAACTCCTAATTCTTAACAAGGAATTTAGACAAATCACTATCTCCAAGGGCGATAATTATAAAAAAAATAATAATAAAAAAAAAAAACCCAAGTTTAAACCATATGGAGAGAAATGTGACCGGCAGCTAAGACAAATTCCATATTACGTGGCTGACTGGATTTGTTATCCGTTTTTCATTCCAGTCTCCCTCTCAAAGCCTGCAATGATGCCTCCAGCAGAACAACTCGTAAAAACACAGCCGTCTTCTCAGCCACTGTAATATCTGGAACTTTGGTGACATTACTAAAGAACTTGGTGACCGATAACTATGACTGGTCTTCACGTTAACCCAGTTATCTTCCTATATTTTAACTGATCCTAACTTAATTCGACACTTTATATTTCTTTAATATTTTTATCTTTGCATTTTAATTTTTAAGTTTTTCTATTACTGTTCCTGTAAAGCACTTTGAATTGCCAGTGTATGAAATGTCCAATATACATAATTTTGCCTTGCCTTACATATAATTTACAGATCTACTGTATATATGAAATTTCAGGGAGGTGCAAGAAAAAAAATTGCCATCATGCATTTAAACAGAAATGTGTGCGTTGTCAAAATACACCTTAAGTAGCTACTGTGAACAACATGATTGTGTCGCAAGTGTCTGGGAAATGAGTTACTGTCCCTTTAAGGGATTATATAAAGTACAACAGCAAAGCCCTGACTGGGATTTTTTTCTGTGTGTGTGTGTGGCCGCGTTTATCCTACGTTGTGGGGAAAAAATGTCCCCACAAGGTAATAAAAACCTGACATTTTTGCTTTGTGGGGACATTTTTCAAGTCCCCATAAATCAAAA
>JAACJT020003248.1:0-56150 GCA_009936485.2 Gymnarchus niloticus | reverse complement strand
CTACGCTAACCGCTTACACGTTTACCCAACACACCCCGGCGCAAACAACGGACCCTTGTTCCATAACAGAAAACACTTGGGGTCAATTCACGAGGGGGATTCCGGCCCCCTCTCCCCCCCCCCCCCAGTGGAAAAAGGTGGAACCGGCGCCGGAACGGCACCAGCATCAGTGCAGTGGAAAAGGGGTATCAGAGTCCTGTAGTTACCACTGTAGGAGATGGTGAACTGCAGACTGCAGCCTATGTGAAGGCTGGACACTGAGCAAAGCGTCTAGCTTCCTGTCCAAGCAATATGGCGCAGGTTTTGGACATGTAAAGCGAGTCAGCAGTCTCGCACACAGGTATGAAGGAGATCCCTACGAAGTCAAGAATAGACTTTAATCCGCTCTCTCCCACAAGGCAAGATGGGAACACCACACAGAGGTGGTCGCCCTGCCCACCCATCTGCCGAGGTTCCGTTCCATCTGCCACAGACACACAGGGCTGAGGGTTGCTGAAGATCCATCCGTGCTTGATGCCTTACCAGTGGGCACTAAAGGCATTCACCCTTTATGCATTCTGCCATCCATGCTCACGGATGTTCACCTTGAACCCCAAGTCCACCCAACAGAAAGGGATAAGTCTTGACAGCATGCTGAACGTGCAAGATCTCTAATCACCAACTCATCCAGCCACACAGAAACATTTCCATGATTTCAAGACCCACCTCAATGTGAGCAGGAGAGGATCTGGTGACCACGCTGGGCAAGAGGAGCTCCCAGAGGCACTTGTTCCAAACTAGACCTACACTTTTTACCGTTTTGTTGTACTTTGATGTAGCTTAGGAAAGCTATAAGATTATGCTGCCTGCTTCAGGCTGGTCAGAAAACAACAGAGAACAGCGTTTTAAATGTCAAGGTGTGAAAAGCCTACCACTGGCTGGGTTTTGCCCCTACCCAAAAAACATATAGAGGGTACTTCATGAGGGGGGCAAATCCAAGGGCTCAATATCCACAAAGGATGAAAATCCAAAGGAGTAACGCCCCCCCATGGTACGGTCAAGCTTGAGAACATATCTCAGGCTATCACTAAACTGGGATGTATGCGATGTAAGGCATTATTTTGAAATGGGACACACAGGGTCAGAATGGTGATTTAAATATTGACTGAATACAGAATGGCTGATTGGAGGAAGCAACGGGGGGGAGTTCTGGTGCCACTGACGTTTCAGTCACTCAGGAATGGAAACCAGCTCAGAATAGCCACTGGCAGATGCCTTCACTGTGGCATTGAGAGCCCAAGGACAATGTATTACCCAGCCCCAGACAGGCAATAAGACAAACCCCACTGAGTCCTTCTGAACAGCCTGACCCTTACAAACACACCAGCATCGTAGACCTCATACACTGTCAGGGGCCCAGACACACTTTCATCATGTAACCCTAAAAAGGGGTGGGGAGCATAGACACTACAGGTAACAGGACAGCCAACACATCAAATGGCACAGCAAGAGACAGGATGATGGCGAAAGGTCAGCGTGGAGAGAGAACCATTCAGGAGGAAAGCCCCCGAGTCAGGTACACATGTGGTTATCATATACAGCTACATGGGGACACACCAATCTTCTGTCGGAAGCTAATCGTTTCAAACACCGCTGGAGTTTAATGGCACCATACTGCAGGAACAGTTACAAAACAGGTTCAAACATAGGTTCTCTCCTCTTCTGCAGATTGGCATTCCCCGTGGACAGCTTTTGTTTTTGGATGAACACAGTAAACCGAGACTTGAAACCTGGACTGGGGGGGAGCACGGGTCAAGGAAGTGGCAAACTCTATTGAGCAGAGCCTGCGAGAGCTTGAGGAGTAAAGCTAAAATGCAGCAGGTCTCATAGCGGTTAAGCATGTGGCTCATGGACTGGGAGCACCAGGGGACCCAGCTGGGTACTTAAACCCAGTCACTCCAAAGGGACGCTCTAGCATATAAACTAGTAAAACTAGACTGCTTTGGATAGAAGTGCTGGCTAAAAGACAATTTCAGCAAAAGCCAGCAGAGCAGGAGAGAAGCAGGGAGAGAAACTGGCCATCTGCTAGAGGTGCAGTGGTCCATACGCTGGGGGCCCACGCAAGGTCTGCTTAGGGCTCCCAGGACGAGAGCAGGCATAGAGGGTCCAGGAGATGAGCTTTCAGACTGCCAAGAGTGAAGATGGGAAATGGTCAAATCAGTCCTGTGTTTTTACCTCTGAGCTAGCTTTGAAGGTTGCTGCATCAGTATCTACTCCATGCACACTCACGAGGGGCACAAAAACACCCTGAGATGGAGTGTTCCATCACCCCGCAGCAGAGATGGTGGCCTGCTGGGGGTTGGTGAGGTGTGAAATGGCTGTGCTGGGTTTGGCCCAGATCACATTACATGATGGACGGCAGGGGAAACATACCCGACCCCTCTCCCACACACACCCCGCTGGGCCACACCCACCAGTTTCCTCGAAGCACCTCCAGCACAGCCGAAAGCAGCTACCCTCCACCCAGGGATGAACCAGGCGGTGGTTTCCCTTCAGGAGTGCATGTCCCAGATATTTATACCGCAGCTCACAGGAAAGCTGTATGCTAAAACCGATAAAGGAACAAGCTTAGTGTGCAGGCTACATGCTAAACTTAACTGTTTAGCCACCGAGTGCTGCACTTGAAACCAGAATGCCTGAAATGGAAAACAACAGGTGCTTTAGGCTTGGTAGAGCAGAGAAAACTTGTTGAAGGACTCTGAAGATGACGGAATGAAAAGTGAACTCCACATCTTCAAGGAGAAACTGCCGAATCTCCACTCAGCTAGGCCAGTTGCGGCAGTGTGGGCATGAATGGGCCATGGACACAGAACAAGAATAGAGACAAGGTCAGACAATGTTCCACCACTCTGAAGTGGCACTTGGCTCTGACACCCTATTCCCAAACTCCACCATCCAGGGTGACCCCATAGTCCTATCTGCACGGCCATGGGACAGGATAGCACAGTCGTGGCTCCCAGCTTTCTCCAACAGTGGCCAGACAGATGGGGAAGCCAGCTGTCCAACACCCCCACATGGGTATCCCCCTCTTAACTACGGGTCAGAGGTCAAGGAAGGCCCATTAAGTCAGGAGCATTTCTTTACAGAGCTGCAGGCACCGCAGTCAGGAGGGTGCCTCACTCCTGTGTGAGTCATCATGCTGCAAGTTGAGAGAAGCATTAAACAAACAAAACATTCACGTGATAACACACCAAACCACACGCTAGCTGCGGTTATCATGACATATCGGCATACTGATCATTGCCAAATTGTCAGAAATCAACTTTGAGCACAGTGAAGTTCTTCCATTATGGTAAGACACACACACACACACACACACACACACACACACACAGCTGAGGTGACTACAGCCCTAGCCACTTCTATACAGTACACATTAAACCACGGCAGTCAGCCTGAACTATAAATAGGGGGGCACATCCTGTCTTTAATGTTAGCACTGGGTGCAGACAGACGCTGGAAAACGGGTGCAGCCAACCTCACCCCTCCCAATTAAAATGTACCTATGACTGACAAAGAGGGGTGAAATAAGCTTCTCCAAGGTAACCATTGGATGCCAAAACACCCCGGTACAGAACGACGTACAGTATAGGCAGTTAAGCACTGCCTGACTTCTCAGGGAAAAGAGTCTTTAATAAAAGCCCCACGTCTGCCTTTATGTCACAGTATCCATCTGAGGAAAAGCCACTCTTTAGCTACGTGACAAAGGCTCACGTTGACAGGCATACACTTTGTGTCCTTACCGCACAAGTGTGCAGCTTGGCGGTGAATTACCGTTACAGGCAGCATACACATTAAGAGCCATTCAAAGACGCAGGACAGGATGTGATCAAACCTGCACTCCCAGGGCTAAGAGCATGCTGGAAGAGGCTTGTTGATGACTCCAACTTTTAAGAAATCCTATCGCAGCATTTAGTGTCAGGTGTGGACCGCCTGGAAATGGCTGGATGACCGGGATGCAGGGACTGACTTACCCTGCTGTGGCAGAAGGGCAGACCCTGGGCCACAAGGCTGATGCCGAAGAAGCGGAGAACACTCTGCTGAGGTTGGGGCTCCCTCACGGCCCCAACGAGCTCTGCCAGCTCCAAGACCGCCTGAGACATTGCCTTCCCAGTACGAGGGAAGCCTGGCAGCGAAAAGGCCGGAACTGAACACAGAGTTTAATATAGTCTTCCCGAAGCTGGAAACGTGGCCACCAGCTGCACTGGGAATGCTGAGCGACGTCGCCCCACCTGTCCCTGGCAAGTTTCAACTCCAGCTGGCTTCCTTCCTATGGCTGCCGGCGGGCCACACCCATCCACCCGAGCCATCGAAAATGGGCTGAGCTGACATCCTCTCGTCCTACTGGCTATTTGGGAACGCAATGACCAATCGGAGCCATAGATGTTGGCGCACACATGGACTGAAGAGGTACGACAGAGCTTCCTGGTGGTACTCCCCCAGTTACACATGTAAGCAAGCCCCTCTGTCCTAAGACCCCCTCCCTCAGATGGCCCGTTACAGCCCAGCACCAGGACAGTTTTTAACCATGCCATCAACCAAACAGCACTGCATTTAAAAAAAAAAAAAAAAAAAAAAAAACCCCTCAGGCTGGGTCACATGACCACTGATTCAGGTGTCTTCTGAGGTGTGTCATTCTGTAATGTGATCTTGCGCCGATGTCAGACGTAGCCATCGTTAACGTCTTCATACTGCTTGGTGTTTAAACGGACGTTCAATCGATCAAAACACTGTGAGGCTGGCCGTCCAGTCACAATATCCTAGTGCTAGTCCATCAGCAGACGGGGCTGCTGGAGTCAAAAAATCCAATACAAAATATTGCACCCAGGGACCCAGAAAACCAAGCATAATGAACCAATGGAGTCCTACAAAAGTTAATAAAATGCTCATGATTTCAGTTACTAGCCCCATCAAAAACAAACAGGCCTCACAATTGTGTAGAGTATGAAAATTCCTGCTATGAAACATGGGAAGGTGCAGCCTCAGCACAGGTTAAACGCCTTTCAAAAGCAGCTCGATGGTGACAGGGAGCCACACCTACAGATCACATGAAGCTCTGCTATTTAACCAATCACTCTCTGCTGCACACCAATCTCCCAAACGCACCCCTGCTGCCACTTAAGACCCATCTTTTAATCGGAGTCTGCTGTCAGAGATAAAGAACCCTCAGCCTACTGGGAAGGTTTTAAGCAGGGAATGGTGTTTACACTCCACAGGAAGCACCAGTCGATTTTCTTCACCTGAGATAAAGCAGTACACTCAGCTCAGCAGAAGAGAGCCTGTGGCATCATGGAAAATGTCCTTAAGAAGCTTCAAACACAAACGCAGGGAAACAGAAACGTTGACACCATTCAGTTAGCTATTAACAGGAGAGGCGATTTTAGAAAGGCTCGAGTGTGGACTTTCATGGCCTCATGACTGCAGGCTAACCGACACTACGATGGGCAGAAAGACACAAGATGGGCGTATTCCGCAGTCTAGGTGTCTTCCATCCAGATCGAGGCAGGGGGAACTACTGACAGCAAAATGCCACATTTGGATTATTTTATAATGAATCCTTTTATCATTTAAAGCCACCAGGTTTGTGAGGCTGGTTATGGAATTCAGCACAGTAAACGAGAAGGGTACCGTGGCCCAGGGCCTGTAAGCCAAAATTGCCAGGATAGCGTGTGGAGGTTTGTGAGGAGGTGTATGCTGGGAGAGCTCCAGCTTCCTACCCACACAAAGCTGACTGCAATGTCTTCTGAAGGTTTCACATGCAGGTTTGTTAGCTTCCTATACTGAGAAGAAACTGCAGCCACCATCCTTTCCCGGCCTCGTATAGCCAGGATTCAGTCACGGTGTCATCTGGAGCCCAGGGCATAAACCCTGACCCAGAGGAAAGGTGTGCATGTCCTGTAAAAATGGATGACACAAGGGGGGGTGACAGGACACTCAAAACAGACTGCAGCTATCTTTGCTGGGCTTGAACATGACAATGCAGGGCATATCTGGGGCACTAATTCATCCACACTGTAGTCATCCAACTCTGGAGGTAACATTGTCACAACTAGCATGGCTGGCCAACGGTCTTTGTACTACTGGAGACTGCAGCTGGGAGCGCGCCACCACCTAGTGGTAATAAGAAGCAGGTGCAACCTTTCAACTGCTGGACAAAAGAATTCTGAGCAAAATACAAAAATATATAGACCCATATCACAGACCTGTAAATGACACTGCAGAAGCAAGTGTGCCAGCAATTAAATCAGCAATTCATAGCTACTTTAAACACCAACCTTTCTTTGAGAAAATTAAACCATCCTTAAAATGAGCTTGCTGTCCAAACAGTGGTCAACGCGCTGGAGATCCTGAATCAAATTCGAAAGAGCAGTGAAGTCTGCTGTCCCATAAGGCAGCGTCAGCCAAGCTCTAATGCTGAGAGTCGCATGTTTATTCTCAGAGAAAGGGAAACAATCTTCCACGTCTGCACATGCAGAAGACCAGGAAGATTCTTTAATCTCTGCTCCTTCTGGTCTGTACAACTGAGTGTGACAAAAGGAGAAAAGGCATGTTATATGTGGACCATGTTTGCAGCAATGGAAGGGTGGATGTGCAATGGGCGCGAGCATAGTTTGTGACATGGTGTTTCCTGCACCCATTCCAGACAGGAGGCAGTGCATGTGCACGTAGGCAACCCCATGCATTTGATACGTATGGATTACGAGGGGCCAAATACGACTGACACTTTGGCCAAACTGCACTCCCCTGCACCAACCCGCTGTTCTCTCACACTGACAGCTCCGTGTGACCGACCAGCTGTCATCTCCCCGGCCGGCCCAAGGACAGCACGGTCACTGTGCACAGTTCCCCCACACCCGGCTGGACGCCCTAGAGCAGGCACCGGTCCGCTTGTCAGCCTGCCCAGGGCCGTGGCGCGGGACGAATGGTTGATTAATTAGCGAGCATGACCCAGCTCCTGCCGCAGAGACAGAGCACATGGACCATAGTGCAGTAGTGGGTAGTTGGCGCCCTCTTGTGGCATTTCAAAATAAAAAAAATCCCTTCCTTGGGGAGCAGCACCAACAGTTTGACATGGTACAATCAACTACCTGGTCCAAGCCTGGCTCAAAGGAAGCCCCAATTCACCACTTAAACATCTCCATGTAGGACAAAGCAGGCTAGATACAAACGCCAAGCAAAAATCTAAACTCTGTAGATTAGCATTAAGCTGGCTAGAGGCAAAGACGACATGGGTATCACCAAAGCAGCACAATACATCATTACCCCTTTCAACTAATCACTTCATTAGTTGGCAGTAATTGAAGTTATTTTTCTTCCAACAAATGCTGAAACCCTTTGAAGAAAACAGGCCCTGGGAATGTTGTGCTCGTGTGAATCCAGGCTAAGGGGAAGCTGTTGTCTGCCAGTGGAGCTGTTTTGTAATTATAATGTGAGTGCCCCCTGCTGGCTAAACCAGTCAATGCATTGACCAAGGTAACAAGCTGCAAACGGCTCAAATTCCAAATGATCACACCCTTGAGAGCCAAACCAGTAAATCTTCGCATTTAGTGGCATGTGTAGATTGAACGTCTCAGCAGACCCAGGTTAGCAGACTGGGTCTCTTCACAACAGCCCACACTGCAGGTGTTCCAAACTGGGCCACCACCAGAGGGCGACGATAGTTAATTACACTTCACACACCCAGATACTACTAAACCCTCAGCAGAACACAAGCCTACTGAATGTTCATCACCCTGCCTTGACCCTCAAATGCAACCACAATCACAAAAGCAACGTAACAAATTACAATCTGTTCTCAAAGCAAGTCGTATTTACTACTTTGCTTAATATTTTGCTCACTTTTTCCTCAGTATAACACCACTATCAGCCTCCACTGTGATTTTGACAGCCACTGCCCACAGGTTTGTTTTTGCGAGCTTGCCACAGAGACTTAACACAACATGCTGTGCCCGCACGCAGGAATTTACCAATAAAAGCATGACATTAACCCAAAAGATTTTGATTTTTTTTCCTGAGTTAATAAAAACTAATAGTGACATTAGTTAAGGTTTCCAAAATACCCAAAAAAGTGTTTTTTTACCCTGTTGCATATCTTGGGTCACTGATGACCCTATAACTTTTACAAGAAAAATACATTTTTTCCCACATGCTAAATTTTGGTAACAAATCATTAAAAATAACCTTTTTGAAGAACGTCTGGGGGGAGGAGGGCTAACTCAAGCGCATGTCCAAAATACAGGGGGATCATATAGCGACCCAAGATATGCATTTACAAGTTAAGTGAGAAAATCTGAGTGTGCTGATGGCCCCTGGACAACACACTGAAACCATCCTGCTGTAAGTCTGTTCACATTCACACAGCTACAGGGTCATTACACACACACCCTTATCTAGTTCCACTTCCACCCTCTGGCTTGCCTTATCCTCTAAAGCTGCAATTACATTCATCTACAGACTCAAAATGCAGCACGAGTTCCTCTTTAAAGTTCTAAAGGGCTAATTCAAAATAGACAATTACACCTTGCCACTAGAGGCAGCTGGGGAATGTTTCCATCAATTGACTCTAAATGAGTGAGAAATCTTGGACAGCGCGCACACACACAGAGTGCCAGCAAAATCTCAGTGTTCAGAAATTCACCAGCAGAAATCCCACAGAAGCAGCTCCAAAAGGTCAGTTTTTAGGAAAACACTAAAGGTTTCACAAATCCATCTCATTAATATACAGCTCACACCACACACAAAAACGAGAGAGAAGGGAGGGCTGCTTACCTTGCTCTTCACTGAGAAAGGGCCCCGATGCTGCTCCATGTTGGCTTTAGGGTCCAAGGCATTGCCCGTGATGGTGGAGTGGATATGAGCACCCCCCTCCTCCACGTCCTCATCCTCCTCCTCCTCGTCATCTTCCTCCCTCCCGCTCTCCTCCGAGTGTTCAAAGTCATCACTGTCTTGGTCCATCTGCTCTTCATCGTCTTCCTCCACATCCTCATCCTCCCGGCAGGCGCAGGCCCGCGCCATGTCCCTGAGGCGGCAGCTGCCGCTGCAGTTGTTATTCTCCTCCTGGTCTTGTGGCCACGTCCAAGGGACGCCCTTCCTGCACCCATCAGCACCGTCCACCTGGCTCCCCTCATCACCCGCACCCTCCCCAGCCCCATCACCACTTCCTGGCAGCTCGGCGGGGGCCCAGAGCTCCTCGACAGCACCCGGGACTCCGGCCTGCTGCTCTTCCTCCACCACACGGTCCATGTGCTCCTCTTCCTCACCTTCCTCGCCCGCCTCGTGGGCCGCCCGGGCCGAGGTGGCGTTACCTCCTGGCCTCGGACTGCTGCCCCCCGACAGCAGCTCCTCGTTCATGTCCAAAAGCCAGCTTGCCACCTCCTGCACCTTGGCTAGATGGTCTGAGGATGGAAAGGGCGTGGCATTCTGTGAAGAGAGGGCTTTATTAAAGAATCAGACTTGCCCAGCAGCATCCATAACACCCCTAGCCCCATCTCAGGGCCAATGCCACTGGAAGAGGCGTTTAGAGCAACACTAAACAGCTCATCCTTTTGGCTCTCTAACGGCCACAGAAAGGCCCCATTATGGACTCACTGCCCAGGCAGGATCCCATTATGTGAAGGGCAGCAATGCATGTTGCAGCTTGGACGGACAGCTCAAGAGGTGCTGCTGCAATGCACCACTGTCCTCACAAGAGGGCGAGCTTGTTCCATCAGGAGTAGAATGATCAACCAGTGGGACAGATGCAGAGTGCTGCTGTTCTGTCACTTTCAAAAGCTATGCAGCTGATTAACTAAAAAAAAGGGACTGTCCAGAAATTAACGGAGACCAGAAACTCAGTCTTGATTAAAAGGACAAAAGCTTTCTGAAGCTTTCCCTAAAGCATACATTTTTGTTGTCTGAAAGAAACTCAGGGATTCAATTTAAAACTGAATATAAATAGTAAAACAAAATAATTCTATGATCTACAATTTTATCCTGGTAATTGCACAAACCATTTCACACATCAGTCACAAACAGATGCCAGCCAAAAACGCCTGTCCCAACCAAGTGTGCTACTCAGGTCAGACATGTGATAACATGTTTTTGCCACTAAGTGGCAGCACAGCACCACACACTGCCTTATCACCTTACTGTCTGAAAATGGATAAGGATTGGCATGCAGCACATGCAGAATCGAGACCAACATGCCAGTGAATAAGGTTTTTGCAAACAGCAGTTACTGAGGGGGACAAGCAAACATAGTCCTCCCATAACCCTATGCTGTCTAGTTTTGGTGCTAACAGCTAATGGGGTAGTGGAGGGCTAACGCGGAAGGCTCATTACTTCTAGATGCAATGTGAGAATGTGAACATGGTCAGCAGGACCCATTTGGTTGACCGACAAACCACACAGCAGCATTAACCTCTTACATTCAGCTATGACTCGGTGCAATGTTGGCAAGCTGCCTAAACAAAGCATTATTAAAGTGCACCAGAAATATTAAAAACACGCAGGATCATTTTTTTTTGGTGAGATTGTCCGCATCGCTTTCTAGATGAGTGTCAATACAAACCTGAGGGAGCCATTAAAGAAACACACCTCATTACAGTTCAGTCAAGCTCATGGCTTACCCATAACAAGTGGGCTTAAACTAAAAGGGCAAGGAGCGTGACCTTAAGATGAGCTGAGGAAACCCATCAGACTCATACTGCTACCAGGTCAGGTTGTGAAGGACTGCAAACGACATTCATCCAGTTCAGACTCAAATATCCTTGGCATTACCCTTAAGAGCAGTCCACATGAAACATCTGGAGAGAAAAGGGACATACAAGCCCTTAAAAAAAAAAAAAAAAAAAAAAAAAAAAAAAAAAAACCTTGCATGGGCAACCAGGCAAGTGGATGAACCCAGGGTTGGGGCATTAGTTCAACCAATGTTATAGTTCTCTGCATGAGTTAGTCTGCACAGCGATATGTTTTAACATTAACCACGTAGCAGCAAGTATGGACACACCTGGAGACAAAACAAATGAAACCAGGCTCACTGGCTGCAGCCTCCAGATTGACACCATATAAGCCCATTGGCACATCCAGGCAGCCTTCCCGTGTGCCGACGTAACGGCCGCGATTCTATGCAGAAAGCATAATTTGCTGCGTGTTCCCAGGAACCTTGATACCTTCCGGAAAAGGGACATACGTCAGAAAACCAAGCATGCTTCTGTTTAGCTTCTCAATGCCCAGCTAAGACAGTACACAGGCTTCGGGGATCCTGAGCCCATCTGATTTCCAGTTGTTCAGAAAGCAATCACATCCAAGACCCCTTATTCCTAAGTGGTATCACCCTGCTCCTCCAGGTGTAATTATGCAGCTGTTTGTCCAAGGGAAGACACATTAACATCTTGATAAGACTCCCAATTCGATGTTACAACCTTAGGTTTGGGAGGCCCGGGAAACACATGGAGCCTCAGCCCAGGGTTGGACTTCGTCTTTCAGCATGTCCCAATGAGAGTGCCAGGGCAAAACAGGCATTTGGAAATGAGCTCCAGCTCATTGAAGTGAAGGTCGAATGGTTGGGCCAAATCTGGCCCAGAGTGAGACGTACCACAGCCCCCAATCCAAAAAAAAAAAAAAAAAAAAAAAAAAAACACATGCTGGGTTCAAGGCTCATCCATCATGGACTCCACAGGCCCAGTGCCAAGCTGCTCTTTAGAGAGAATGGCTCAGGCAGGAGGCAGATTTTCAAAGCTGTTCTCAGATCACTGCAAAGGAGATACTGTGGCTCAGGAAAGCTCATGCGGCCTGTGGATCACCTGGTACGTTTATATTGATCCACTGCCATCCGGCTGCAAGACCCATGCAATAACATCCAATCGCCCTTCGTTCCCCATCATCCTAGATCAGTGGGATTCTCTCAAAGTGAAACCAAAATCCTTGACTTAAATCGCTGCTTTGCATTCTTTTAAAATGGAGACAGCAGAATGTCAGAATTCACTATTCACCAACTGAAGCCACAGCCACCTAACAGTCAGCTCTCACTAGGTCACCACTACCACAAGCCGAATTACTGTACTCCACTGGGTTTGGCTGCCATTTGGTCTTGTCACCATGAAAAATGGTGCCAACCTTCACCAGTCACTCTGGTTAAAAATAGGTGAATACACACAAGACTGAAATCTGGAGTCTTCACTGGAAAAATTTAACTACTGCAAAATAGGGCTTCAGAAACCTTCTGACGACACAGTCCAGCTGGAACACTGAAATTTGTTCTGCTGTAGTCCTGCACCACCGCCAGGATGACCAGCACCTGCTCTCACAGTTACCCGAATTAAGGGGTTCATCCAGCTGAATCGGCGAACAGTCACCATGTGAACCTTACCATATGGCACACCAAGATAAAGAGCAGTAGATCGGCATTCCCACCAGCAAAGGATGGAGGTGCGGGATTCCTACAGGTAGCTGGACAAGTGGCCCCACCTCACACTGAGGAATAAGTGCTCCACATCCACGGAATTCAACCGGAATGACTTTCAGATCCTTTGACTGGCTCAAATGCCACAGATTGAACCCAGAACATTCTCACAGCCTCAGTCATCCTCTTTTACGACCCAGAACCAATTCCAATGAAGCACCCTGAAGTTGGCGCAGGGTGGGGGTGTTGCAATCAGAGGCAGACAACGCAACCCGTTAAACCTCAAAACCGCTCTGGTGCTTTGCGGCTGGCCGCACTCTCATTTAAAATGCATTGCCTGCCTCTTTTCAGGACAGGACAAGCGCACTGATAACGACTCGTTGAAAGGAGCGGAGCCCCGGGACACAGGATGAGACGAGACCCCTCGACTTTGCTATTCCACTCCAGTTGGCCAAGTGACGCCTCCCTGCCGCTGTTTCAGGAACGCCAGCGACGAGACAGCGGCTCTCAGCAGGCTTGCAGACGGAGCATCAGCAGGGCATTACTGTCTCTCCTCCATCCCTTCCAAGACTAAGAGATGGCACTAATCAATCACTTAATTAAATGCCATGGAAGTAAGAGAAACCCTGCAGTGTTAGCAAAGGAAAGCTAGATGCACTGCTACACTTTGACCACGTCAAACAAGTCAAGGTTCAAAGCAGCAACCACCCAGTCCTGAGAGCTAACCACTCAGATCACCCCGGGAAAAACTGCTGCTTCTGAAGTACTCCTACAGCCAGAACATCACCGATCCATCAAGAGCTCCACAAAACAACTCTCTGTTCCCCTCAGGCCATGGACCATCACAGACAGCAATCGCCAAACAGGTCGGACTTCTGATTAAACAGTGTGCTTGATGGACAGTTTAAGGTACAGGACATAGACGAGAGACTCAGGGAAGCCAAAATAGGCATTCCCAAACATATTCGTTAACTGTACCATTACTCGCATCAGTTGGCCCAGATTATCAGTACTAATAAATAATTACCATTTTTCCATGTCAGTTAGTGAAACGTTTGTAAAATGTGGCTAAAAATGTTTAAATGGAATAAGGGGAGCTTTGGAGGCAGGGAGTAGAAACAGGTCACGTCCAGAAGAAAGGAGCCGACGAAGTTC
Source organism: Gymnarchus niloticus (assembly GCA_009936485.2). Classification (NCBI taxonomy): domain Eukaryota; kingdom Metazoa; phylum Chordata; class Actinopteri; order Osteoglossiformes; family Gymnarchidae; genus Gymnarchus; species Gymnarchus niloticus. Next base: position 42,574 of record JAACJT020003248.1, on the reverse strand, counting down.
AAAGCCAGCTACCTGCTTTAGCATCGCATGCCCGGTGCAGAGACGGGAGTCTTTGGACAGCTGTTCCCCACACTTGTGGTCCGTAGCAAAAACCAAGCCACCTTTGTGCTGAGTCAATCACACAGCTGTTAGTAGATGAACAATCACGTGCAGCCCATAAACCCAAAGTAAAAATGTGGAAAAACACACCAATTCAAGTGACCCTCCACCGAGGTGAGGACCGAAAGGGCAGAATACTCATAGTAACACAGTGCCTCAAGTGACTATACAGAGACCTCCAAATGTGCTCCCAGCATGACGTCGGTACATGATGGCAAACAGGGAGCGCTGGCTGGCTTTCCATCAACACTGGGGAGCCAAGCAGCAGATGAAGCATACCAGCGAGTTTGAGCAAATCAACACTAGCGAGAACAATTTGGCCAACGAGCAGTCGGACATGGGAGAGGCGGCAAGCCGTGACTGGGGGGAATGATGAGCTGTGACGAGAGTCCTCGGAGAAAGGGGGGCCACTGCCTGTTGAAACGAGTGGAACGTCCAATGAGTGAAGACCCTTCAGGGATCAACCATTCTGTCCTTCTCCTCAAATTCAAGGTCTTTCTGTATTAGCGACTTCAATGCAAAGACTTCCCTCCATACAACAGTATCAATCAGATTAAACCTTAAACACATTTACCACACAAAGACTCTACTCATGAACGTCAACACTGACATCTTGCCACTTGGAGAGAGCAGAACTGGACGAAAACTAACATGACACGGACGCTGTAAATACCGCCGCTCATGATTGCGGGGACCATGCGGTGACAGCTCCTCCACCCCTCTTCATACTGTAGGAGAGAGCAGACTTACAGGGCATGGATATTTCGCGATTCAGTGGTTACTCTGCCACCGTCACGTAGCACTCGACCTGTCGATTGAGTGTAAACTTTCACACTGCTTGGTTGGTTTATACTTCTCATTTCTGGGAGGTGGGGGAGCAGGTCCAGACAGTACCACCTGACCAGTAAAGTGTCAGTCAAATCAGTGGAGAGCAGCAAGATGACAAGCAAAGGCATCATCATGACAGACTGATGTATAGACCACTTACTGTTATTGCTCCCAGAAGGGACAGACGCAGTTAAACTAGGAACAGTCGTTAAACAAAATATAGACAGGAAGTTTACACTTTCGTCACAAACCCACACATTAAGCGGCACTAAAATAACCAACTGATTGACAGGACCATCTCCCCGTTCTCTCGGCAGAATTCTCAAAGCAATCAAACTGTGAAACAAAGCCAGAGAACATGCAGAGAAGTTCTACCCTGGGACCAGAGAGCAAGTACCTGCTGAAAGGCATTCAGTCAAACCCCGGAACCACAAACCTGTACCCTCAACCTCCACACACAGTGACAGAGAGACTGGGCAAACAATGGGTCCCCAAACGCGTCACAAAAGTCACACTGTGGCATTTTCAGAGCATCAGCTCCAGAAAAGTCAGCAGGACTGCAAAGCGTAGGGAAGTGTCAAGGCGTGCATTACTGGATACACAGACGCAGCGAACACGGCGAGAGCTCCAGTGAGACAAGTGAGGGATGACTATTTGGCCCCTTAGCTATGAAAACCCCAAAAGCAGTGCCTCCTGTCTCAGAGCAAACCAAAATTCCTCAGCTCGACTGATTTATATATAAAACCCAGTCCGTTACAAAATCAGTTTACTGCGGCACTTTCCGACCACACGTGCGGCTGCGATGAAACAGAAGGTGACTGCCTGCGGCCAGCACAGACACGGAAATGTGGGCCGAGACGGGGTTACCTCGGGGGGCGGTGGACAACTGGGTGCGAGGTTCCGCGGGCCCTCAGAAGTGGGGCCGCAGGACAGCACGTGGGAGCAGCAGGTGGAGCGGCCCAACCTCTTCATCAGGGACGAGACGATGCTGCAGCCGCACATGGGGGCCGCCGGACGGGAGCGCAACTCCCTGCCCCCCGTCAGTCACTTCGTTGCGCCCTGGGGTCCATGCAGGGTGGAGGCACTATGCCATCTGGAGGCGGGGGACGGGGTGGGCTTCACCAAAATCCTCTGGCTGGGACAACCCCCAAAGAGATGCCTCTGCGATGAACATGAAGGGGGAGGTGGCAGGGGTCCCAAAGGGTCCCGACTACACGCCGTGCATCAGGAGCTGCCGGGCGACACGCTACTTCTCTACCTCACCCTGCTGTGCACAGACACTCGGCAGCAGAGCTGCCGCCCAGCTCACCACCCCCCTCATCCAGCCACTCCCCCTTTCTCCTCACCATCAGCTGCTCAGAGGCGCTGCCACAGCACTGAGCAAATCAAGAAGACCTGGGCCGCCCACACACCCCCAATGATGGTCAAATGGGCAGCGAAGAACAGCGGTCATTAGTCAGGTGGGATAACTGGATCAGCGAGTGGATTGCCACGGAGGTGGCAGGACGCCTGTGGTTAAAAAGGGGTCAGACTTACGGCACAGGAACTGGAGCCCCTGGGTATCAATGCAGCTGAAACAGAGCAGAGAATTAGACTCGGATCTGAGAGCATGAAGGGGATACGAGCAGATGTGCGTGCACGTGTGAGAAACCGGAACGGCACTCCAGCTGTCGACATCGATGCAGATGCTAAAAGCGGCCTTTGCAGCACCTCCAGCCCACACGGGGTGTAAGACAGGCTGGCTCGTGGCACTGACACCTCCTTGGTGCCTCACCCACCTTCACTCAGAATAACCTGCACATCACGGGCATCAGGACTAAGGGGCTCCATCAGCCAAGAGCTGCCCACTGTCTGCCCTGCTAGGAGGGTAACTGTGAGCCCCCCTTCACAGCCCTTAGCACCACGAGAAGAACATATGCCACATTAGGAGACAGCACAGAAAAAAGGCTTCCCTGAAAACAGTGAGTCAGCATCTGTCAGCCCGACAGACAGACGAACCGGACGACTCCTTTCTAAATGTATTTTTAGCCCTACGAGCCAAGAGGAAATGAATCAAACTCACGTTCACCGGCTGGATCCATTTTTAATTCGGCCGCTTAAGTGACCAGCCGAAAGGCCTGCATCGGAATGGCCATTCAAGTCCTGAGAACATCTGGCGAGGTCAGACGGGCATAGGAAACACAGGAGACTGAGCACCTTTAACCGCAGTAGTTGTGATCCTCACCGAGGTGGGAAGGAGGCCCGCCCAGAGCCGTGTTCTACAAGGGGCACCCAGCATTTAATCAAATCGCTCCCTAACTCCACCCGCCTGTCCGTATCGCTCTCCATCAGAAGGAAACACTGCAGGCAAAACAGATGGACCTTTTCCTTTTGGTACTTGTATACTTCTCCCTAGCATTCCCCATGCGAGATAACAGCCAGAAAAATCATCTACATCAGCATTAGTCACCCACCAACTTATACCAGATTCATTATATATGTAGCTCTGATAAAAACATTTATAGGGTTAAAACGCTCAAATTCTGTCCCTCCTTCAGTAGCCCCAAGTCAACAATGGCAGCAGTTATAGGGGCTGGTAAAATACCAAATACTGATACTACCAAGCGAAGTTAGATTGCTATCTGGCATGGGTCAATGTGACAATTTATGAATCGCTAACATGGCTCTCCTCAAAAGAATGCAATTCATTTCAGAAGGTGTTGAAGAAGCGGCCTTTGAGAGTTGGAGTCGTGTGACTTAACCAGGTACTGGATGGCAAACATCACCCAGGACCCACAAAGTACTGGGACACTCTATTTAGAGGGAGTTAAGCTTTTCCCAAATGTAGACTTACAGCGGTGAAGGAGATGCTCTGCGCATTTTAACCTGCGCTGGCCTCAATCTCTCAGCATTAACTGCAAGTTCAGATAACCGAGACAGCGAGCGAAACAATCCTGAGAACATCATTGATGTGGTTTGGCATTCTGAGCACCTCCATCCATAAACCCACTGATGACACTCAACCCTCCCACGTAGAGAGAAAAGATTGCTAACCAATTCTGGCACCTCAATGTCATCATTAACCAGGGAATGCGTCTCCCCCCCATGAAGAGGAATCTGGACACTATAACACTGCAGCAGATAGTAATACACAACACTACCAGCAACAAGCAGCAATACTTTCGATGGAGAGAGAAACTTTTCAAGGAAAAATCGAAGTGGCACAAATCTTAACATTGGAAAGATGAAAATCCCCATACTATGCACAAAAATCCACATTTCACTCTTAACCGTGTTTCTCTGCTGTCAGAAGTCAGCCGTGAGGTACTCCCGGCCTCTGCTGGGGAACACCAAACTGTGCCTGGAAGCAGGAGTTGGATGGAGTGCCTCGCTGAAAGGGGAACCACAGCCAAGGCCGACATGGGGACATCTTGATCCTTTGACAAGCTTCTCATGCATTCTGGGTGGCTGCGGGCCTTCAGACGAACCGCAGAGACGCTTGAAACAGGACTGGCATGTTGGTTAGGAGCCCACACATCCACAGGAAACCAGGCTGGAGGCATAACTGCTTCTTGCCGCCAAGCCTCACTCAACCTTCCATGGATTTAAGGGCTGCTACTACGGCCTGGACTTGCATCCTCTTTTTGCGCTTTTCCACCAACAGAGACCGGGTTCTTGAACTGGTTCCGTTCAGGATTCTTTGAACCTTTGTGCCAGCTAGTGAACCAACCCACGTTTCCACCAGTTTAGAGCGGAACCATTGTAATCAAGGACATGTCATCAACAGAGGGCGTTGCAGAATGCACAACGGATGTAAATTTAACTGCAGTTATCTGACATGATATGAATCTGGATATCCATAATGACATTTTTACTAAAAATTTTGAATAGTCGTATATATTGAGTATTGAATATTTGAAATGACAATTGTGGACAGGTTCACCACCAGGTCCACTGGCGATGGGCTCGGTATCTGAAGCAAGTCGGCTGGTTGTGTCCTCACTGAGGACAGACAATTGTAAAGAAAAATGCAATATTAAAGCACTATAAGATTATTTAAATGCCACTTACAAGATTACACGATTTACACAATTTATATCCCAAAAACTTTACACACGAGAGCTACAGCAACAGGCTAGTACTATATTACCCCATCCAGCTCCACTCTGACAACTCTTTTTTTGAGTCCCGGTAATCTTTTTTAGGTTTAAGTCTGTTTATTGTTCCTGATTACGAGTGAACCCAGCTTTAGCAAACTCCTCAACTAGTTCAGCGTACAACTTGCTTTTTCTTGTGCTGCTCTCCAGCTTTTCCTGAAACTCAGGAGATGACCAAATACTTTGTTTCCTCCAAAGACTGCTGGACATTCTTTTTTCTGAAGATTTATCCTTTTCCATTGCTGCGCTCAGCTTCCATGCCGACATGCCCACTGATGTCGTTACGGTTCGCGCTGGAAAAACCAGCTTTCTGTTCGTTCCAGTTAGAAACCAACTTTTCAGCTTTCGAACCAATTTATTTTTGGTTGAAATGCTCGGAATGGTTCTAAATTTGGTGCGTGAACCAGAATGGAACCTGTTCCCTGTTGGTAGAAAAGGGGTATTCTTGGTCTTCCGCTATGTTCTTAAAGAATGAAACTGACTCAACAGGAATGCAAATACAAGGCTTATTTCCATCAAGGGCAGCCGAGGTCCATTAACACCCAATAACTCAAGGACCAAAGATTATGAGTGAAGAGAGATTGAGCCACCAGAACACTTCAAAAGGATTCCCAGAACTCTACGATCTGGATTCAGGTGTATTTAGCATAGCAGCCTTTAAAGAGGCAAACTATTACTTCCCTTCCACCAATATGGTGTCGGTGCCTGGTCGGTGTTGGGCTGGTGTTTGTGTCGTTTGTCGCACTCCTCAGCACTTCACAGGTTCCTAGCTCCAGACCAGTTAGCATATGGTGCCGGTTCCTGAACCTTTTTTTGGCATTGGAACCAGTTCCTCTGCAGTAGAAAAGTGTGCAAACCAGTTCAGGAACCGGCACGGCACCGGAACCACGTCAGGGGGAAAGGGGCATATGTGCCACAGAGGATTCAGCAGACAGCTGGGATGGGCCAATTTGAAGCGACAGTGGCGCCACGCAAGCAGAAACAGGCACTTTGAACTGATGAGGGGCTCAGACCAAATGCACGCTCACGTAACTGTGAAAAGGCAGCAGACCTGTGATTGAAGCAGCACAGGAAGCATCCATGAATACACATTCGCAAGCCACAATGCCTTCCACCAGAAAGCAGAGGGAAACACTCCCAAACACATAGCTGACCTGTAAGGTGTCAGAATTTGCCCCTTAAAGACACCCTTGCTCAACCACAGATTAACCACAAAGATTTTTCGAGCTACCTGCCACTCAACTTCAAAATCAAACATGAGAAGACCATGTGAAGAGGAGGCAGTTTTAACCCTCAGAGCATAAAAGCCAACTCCTGGACACCCAGGCTGAGGATTACTGACGGAGGTTTTGTGCACAACGTGCATCTGCGTAGAGAACTGGCACATGCAACCGAGAGCCAGACGGCAGCTCTACCATTTTGACCTGAAGGACTTGTGCCCCAGATGTGCACCACAGTATCCCACCCTGCCCACATAATCAGTGAAATAGACCGTGTGACATATCGCTAAGCCGAGATCAAGGATGGCTGGTAACCTCTATACAAGGTCAGGACTTGACTGGTAGTAAAGACTTTCTTAAATTAGCACGAAAATCTGGAAATACAAACGATTATAATGGACTAACTATAATGGATGGCGCTAAAATCAATTTGAACATGACCAAATCAGGTTCTGGTTCCAGATTTCTGAGGCAGCCATTGTGGCATCCAGCTCACAGTGCTGAGCATCCCAGACATTATCCTCCAGAACGGGGCAATGTCTGCACAACATGCTACAATTACCTATACAAACCCCTGATAACTGCCAGCAGCCACCCGCACAGAAAAGTGTCACCGTGATCTGAAAGTCAAGTTTGTTCACAGAACAGAGGCATAGCGTGCAGAGCTATTTACAGACCAGCTTCATCCTTAATCCAAACCTAATCGAATTTCCAGCTCCCCCCGGACACTGCTCCCTCTGCTGGTCTAAACTAGCTTGCTAGGAGCACAACGGCGCAGAGGACAAGCAAAGAGGAACTGATGCCTGCTTATGCGGTCCGTAATACCCTCTAGTGTCCATAGAGGGTAATGCGTGAATAACTAATGAGGACACCGCCTCTAATCACAAACTCAGTTTATTACATCTGACCAATGTCAGTTTAAATTATTATTAAACTGAGCCATTTGAAGTTGCTACCCGACCATAGCTATGCTGTGTTACAGCTGTAGGTTAACACTTAGTCACTGCATTTCACTATAACATCTGAAGACGAGTCAAAGTCACTTCATCCTTTAATTGATTCTAGGAATTACAGGCCTCTCCCAGAGCTTATTCCAACACAGGCAGGTTTACCAAACTAATAGCTGGTCTTAAATCCAATTAAAACAGTCCTTAGCAAATCCTTAGTAGTATCTGAAGTAAGAAACTCTTTTTGAGCAGAGTGAAGCAGGATAGAAGATTTGAACAGAGACATGTATTATCACTAGCCTGGGAGTCTGAGGAGATTGTTTACCAGACATCACCACACAGCCCCTTCCCCCAACCATGGAAAACCCTGATCAGCCAGTGAAAACCAGCCATTTGGACTCCAGCTGGCACAAGTGGTCCTGAATGCAGACACATGCAGGCAGTCAAGGTACTGCATTCGGAAATCAAACACACAGGCCACAATTACCACCGTGCCCTCAGCGAGCAACAAAAGCTGTTCTCACTTCTGTTAGTTGGTCTCCAGGCAAACGCTCTCTCACGCTCACATTTCCCATCGACTCCAGTCCATCCAGAGTGAGTGAACTCGTCACGCAAGATGGCAGGGGAGATAAGACACAAAACGGCTTTGTCCAGACGGCAAACCCCGGAAGACAGTGGTGCGACTCCCCGTCAGTAAACAAACTGGCCCAGAAAGGCTGACACGAGCCATCCAGGATTAACAGGCGGCACAGCCAGGATAGTGGAGCGCGTTGAATTTTAACGAGATGCTGATTTCCAGTCGCACTCAACGGGACCCTTCCAGTCAAGGCGCATGTCCTAAGCTCTTGACAGACAGAGCTCTCTGCGAGAAGATCAGCATGGTCTGGCAGAGGCAGCATGAAGGATTAAAGGCCAACCCCTAGAACACTGGCCACCTACTCTTTAAACAAAGACATCTAAAAATCCCCTAGCCATGCATCCCATGAAGAGAGGGGCTCGGCTCATCCCCAACTTTAAGTTAGAAGACCAACAGGTGTCTCACAGGTGGAACTGCAGTTGATCCAGTGAAAAGCAAAAAAGGCAGACAGATGTATGATGGACTGCTTAAAGGGCCTGGCCAATTAAAAGTCCCAGCCAGTCCTTGATGCCACCTCCGGAACCTCCTGGTCAGACAGAGATCAACCAGGATCCACAAAAGCCCTAAATGGCAGGAACCACAAGGTCTCCGGTCATAGCCAGCAAAGATTGGCAGGCTGCTCCTAAAGACTGGCCCTACCATCTTCACACATCCTGAGAGAACCCTGAGGACACCGCCAAACTGTCTGCTTGCTACCAGCACCAGAGCAGCTCACTACGCTGTTTGCATAGTGAATAAACCACAATTCAATCACCGTAAGATTCTCCATGCCCTCCATCTGACTAAACACCTCAAAACTGACTGGGTCCCATAACAAAAAAAACAAGATGAAGTGATTAAAACACAGAAATACCAGGCGTTGGGTGAACACAAAACTGACATTTCATTTTCAGATGGTAGACAGGTCAATCCAGCTAAAGTTACTGTGACACCATCATGCCGCCACGGACTTCAAGACCACACCTTCCCCTGTCAATTTTTCGTAGATGAGTGATCATATGACCGCACACATAAATAACGAATGCTAATGTGAGCTGAAGGTAGGAGACAGGAAGCGGAGGCTGAGATGGCTTAGGAGGAGTTTGCTTTCTAACCCAGAGGTGTCACGACGCGATGCGTGTGACTCACTTAAGTGGCATGTGCTCCGACAAATGAGAGGCCCACGTTATGCAGGCAAGTGGACCAATCGTCAAGGACGCGAAGGCTGATTTACTGCATGTCTGAAATTCACCACCAAATGTCCCAGATGAGACGTGCACATCGCCTGTATTGGGAGTTATCGAACATCCCAGATGTGAACGCTATCTGCCAACGCACTCGACTTGCTAAACCGTTTCAAATTCGCCTGACAGCAGCGCACGGCCCTGCTGCTGGCTGGTGTTAAGGACAATTTCTGCCAGCGTATACAAGGCCGACTTCCACAAAAATCTCAAATATACCTTCAGGTCTATTCAGGACAACAAGTCTCCACTCAAGACAGGTGGTCAGAAGACAGATAGAAAAGGTCTACTTTGGTTCTTACAGCAGTTTGGAGAACCCTGGAACCCAACGAGGCCACCTTCAACTATATGTCAGGTCGCAGTAGGACTGCTGAAATGAGTCACTACACCCAAACACACCGTTCTGGAAGGTTCCGGGAGATTGCTGTACTCGTGTGACAGTTGTCGGGTTTGCAGGCAGGAAGCTTTGACACTTAGCGCAGAAACTCCAGGGTCTTTCCCATGACACCACTTGGTGGCTATTTCCTTTCATCAAAAGTTAACGCCTTTTGATTTTATGGGACTGAGGCCTTGAGGTGAGCACAGTAATGAGGAAATGATCCAGAACAAAAAGAGCCATGTGGATCCTCACACCCCCGGTGAGAAGGTGCCATCTCCCTCCTCCGGCTGCTGACCGCTCCCCCAACGCCAATGACAGAGTTAGCGGGCACTGCCCAAAACATGGGGAGGGTGAGCCGCGGCTGAGAGCACACGGTGCTGCACACACTGCAGGCAGGCTGGTTGCTTGATTAATCAAGCCCCGTGTCAACAAGCAGTGCGAAGGCAATAGTGCTTAACCCTTCTTAGCAGGCCAATCTAAAAAAAAAATAAAAAAAATTGTGGAATCCCTGACAGCAGAGCCCGCCAACCCATTAGACCCCTGGTGCCTCCTCCCGCAATGGGACACCCTCCACCCTGCCAGCAGCTGCTCCAGGCCAAAGCAGATGGCACTGACTGGATAGGAACTGTGTTACTCACCCCCCCAACTCTCCCACCCACCATCACTAGGTTACTGCCAGCTGGACAAACTTCCATTTAGCTGTAACAGGTCCCCCCTCAGGCTCCCATATCTATAGGAAGGAAATGAGTGTTGTTTTCGTGGCAGGAAGCCGTGGCGTTCTGGCCCCGCTACCAGCGCAGCTGCCACGTGACCCAGCCTGAGCGCTCGGCTGTGTTTAGCGTGTAGGGTGAACCTGTCAGACATGGAGCACGATAAACACAAGGGACTCGTCGCCCCCACAGCATCGCTCTGACTTACAGCGAGCCCAGGGAAGAGCTGCCATTTCTGCAACATCAGGGTGGCACCAGCACTGGGAATGCAGTCTGATCAGGCGAGGAAGGAAAGTGTGACCCTGGGCTACCACAACACACACACACAGTGTACAATGAGAATCGGCCAAGCCGTGAGCCCACACTGTCAAGATCAGGATGCCAAGTGGCTACGTGGCTACGTGGCTAGTGGAACATACAAACAACACCAACGGGACAGGGCTTGGGACCATCTCCCTGTACATGCTGGGGAAGTCCGAGGGTCGAGCTACCCGAGTAATCAGACATCAAAGGGTTCCGGATCAACCAGCAGAGCTGGGTCAGCCTTCACCCACCCTGGGCTAAAAAGAGCACAGTGCTAGCAGAAGCCCAGCAGTGAGGCCCAAACAGGTTGGCCGCACTCTGGAAACGTCTGCAGGCTTCTGAGGGCGACGTCATCTTTTCTCCATATGACTCACACATGTTTATTCTTAAGGTGCGTGGAGCAACACTTCTTAAACACTCTGGAGTCACTTTCGTTCAGTGTTACCATCACACATCACAATGAGCCAACACACATGCACACAGGCGTTCACAAAATACTGTTTCTGACACAGATTAACAGCTTTAGTTGCAGTCCCACTGCATGCATGCAGAATGCCCTCCGGACCACGGCCTCTAAGGACCTCCACTCAACGACACAGTCAGGTGACTTCTGCACAAGAGCTTCTTACAAGGCAAGAAAAAAAAATTAACTTTGGCTCGGAGAAGGCAACACACACCAGGATACTGACCCCGAGACACCCGACTGTTGGCACCGTGACCTTGTTTTAAACCGAAAGGCTCATCTCATAGAAGTTCCTGCAGCTTGCAGCAAAAAACGAAAGCATCACGGTAAAATACCACATGCAACGAAAAACAAACGCAGTGCTAAAAAGTGAAACATCCATGGGCGAGTTTGATTAAAGCAAACCCATAGCGCATGGGGCCAGATCAGGCCACAGTGGTCTATTACCACCCAGAGGGGGTCCACTCGCAAGAGGGCAATGCTGAAATAGGCCACACCCACTGAAAACTCCATGTCATATGCGAATGAATTTTACATGACTGGTGGGCCACGGGAGTCATGAGAACCACAACACAGCCTCCCGGAAGATTCCGCCAAAGATGGAAGGTTAGAGGCACTTCAGCTACTTTTGAGGAGCTCTCACCTCTGTTGTGACCAGGCAGGGGCGGTTCTACACCAGGGGCCTCAGTCACATGTCACCAGCTCAGTCCACAGAGGAGGGACGGCAATACGTGGGTCAAGCTGCTGTGCTTTGCAGATCCGGGGGGGGAGCCCTCCAGAGCACGATACGGTTCAGATGCCATGCGGCAGCGATGACCGCTCACCTTCACGACGGCCCAAAGGCCAGGCTGGTGCCAAAGGCTGACGGATGGGCCAAAGAGCCAGTCCGAGCCAGGTCGCCATCCAGCCCGGCATGCAGGCTCCCGGTGTGGTCCACTTTGTGAGGGTGGAAACAGGACATGCGAGCAGAAGGCTGTGGCTTGGGAGAGCAGGGGGTAAATCAGTGATGAAGAAAATCACTGCACCTGTACCATGCCAGCCAGAGCCAAGTGCGAACAAACTGACAGTGGGAGAGGGTCTCTCAAAAAAAGGAGCGTAACCTGATGCTCTGAGATGGGCCCTCCCTTTGGCTCATGTAGCGACAACCAAAAAGGAGATGGCTGCTGGGGCAGGGGTCAGCGTGCTTTGGTTCGACCTTTAAGAATCCGAGTGCACAAGCACACACACACAGAAATTCCTTCTGTATCCTTCAGCCTGTAGCTAAGTGAACCCATACTGATACACCACCCTTCACAAAAAGATACACCAACCCAAAGGGTCACATCAAGGTCATCACAGCAATGAAGGTTTAGCCTTTCCAGTCCACCACTCCAGAGACATGAATGCTAATATTGCCAGTCTACTGCTACGATAAAATACAATTATCTTAAATCTCCAGCACGAGCACCAGTAGAGAGAGTCTAGCACACCACTGCAGCCTCAGATGGACTCAGACACCCCTCAAATAGGTAAGCTAGAGCTGCTTGAATGATTGGGATGTGGCCATTCATTAAGCAGCACTCTCCAGTAAACTCTGAATGGGAGATTAACTCCCAGCAGCCATATCGGCACGTCGCCTTTTCCGTGGATTGCGGTTCACACTTCAGGGTGTTTGCCTGAACAGTGGCGCAGGCGGGGAACCGGAGATAGACACCATCATTGTACACATGATTGAGCCCAGGGATGGGTCTGTGTATCAAATGGAGTCGGAGGAATGACTGACAGCCAGGGTGTCGGGGAAAACAAGACCGAGGAGACTGTGCGCTCAGTCGTGTGTGACAAGCCACCCGCCACCCCCCCCAACAGTAGCTGCAGCACTCAGGTGGGGTCATCATCCTTTAAAGCAGAACACCTGACATACACCGCCTCCCAGACTGCCTAGCTACATCACAGCGTCAGGCCCCATGGCTCTAAACCCGCAGCCGTCTCCGCAGACCAGGTCTTTCCCAGAAGTTACTCGGCGCCATGAGGCCAGAGTCCAGGTCTGAGGAGCAGAAAGCAAACAGCATGTAAATATGAACGAGTTGTACAGGCTGGATACCACAATCTCAAGAGGACAATCAGGTTCTCAGGGCGGGGGCAGGTTTGAAAGAGACATGAACAGCTTAGGTTGTACCACAGCCCTGAACCCTACAAAGGCAAAAGGAGGAGACAGAATGGGTGTTGGGCTTGGTTACCTTGGAAACAGAGACAAACATGCCGATGTCCTGCGAGCAACAGGATGCGGTTACCGAGAGATGGGACGTGCATTTACAGCCGCCATATAGACCCGGTCTGAACACGGCACATTAACTGGTAACAAGATCAAGCCAATGAATGCTGAGGCACTTGAGTGCTCCTCCGAAAAACCCCAGTATGATAAAAGTGGCATGAAGGAACTGTGATAATCGCTCACGGAGTACTGGGGGGAGTGATGGGCTACTGGAAAAGCTCCTTGGGTGGGTAGAAGCCGTGTATACACACACACACACACACACACACACACACACACACACAGACAACTACAAAGAACAACAAAAACAGCAGTGACATGAGGCATGACTACCATGGCAAAGAGAACCCACACACACAGCCAGGGTCCAGTGCAGGTCATTCTTCCAGGACAGAATAAATGAAAGGTTCTCCACACAGGAAAACAGAACACTAAACCAAAGGAGAACAATGGAAGAGGTCACGCTTTGCACACGCAACGTGCTGAGTGATGCGGCCGCCCTGCAGCCGTGTCACCTGTCCGTGAGGCGCAAAGCGAAGGCCCGCTTGAGTGATGGCGTAAATTAGCCTCAAGTGGGCTGCTGGTCCACCAATCAGCAGGGTTAAGGCTGCCAGACAATCTACAGGGTGTTGCTTATTCACTTAACCTGCTACAATTATGACTCATTATGAAGAGCACAGATCTGAAGCTTTTCAAATTAAAACATTCAAAATACTGAACAGTTAAAATGAATAAGAGCTTTAGAATGTTACCCGTGATAGTAGACAAGGTACAACAACCCAGATTTATATGAAGAGCGAGCCGCTAATTACGGTAACATGGTTTTGAACCCCGTCATTTAACAAATGAGCAGATCAAACTGGGATAATTTAAAGAAACTGGAGGAAGGAAGAAAAAAAAAAGCGGGAAAGACAGCATGACACTGAAACCAGAGAAAAATTGCTGGTTTGAAAAGTCAGAAATATCAGCTACTGCCAGCTGCCGAGAGCGACAGCATTGAATTTAAACTGCCGGTAAACAGTCCGTGGGTTTGAGCTGCAGCTCAACGCAGATAAGCAGCTCAGCTGAGTGCCAGTCGGCAGGTCACCCCTGCCCCACACACAAGGAGCAGCGAATGGACGTTCCTGTTTGGCGAGAGAAGCTTTATCGCCCTGATGGTGGTGGCAAGATATGATCACATCACCACCCGTCCGCAATTTCATCAGCAACAAGTGAGCCGAGAGCTGGACAGAGGACACACTCCAGCATGCTGGCCAGTCCTCCTGGTGAGGCTATCATCCTTGAGGGACCTTAATGCACTTTCACTGAGCAGCTAGACAGGACACAAGAGGTCACCCTATGCCTACATACACAGCAGGTGGCTTTAACGAGCACTGTCACCTGAGGAAACAGCCCCAAGCTAAGATACACTGGCTATGTTAGAACCAAATCTCCCCAGGTCCCACCTCCATCAAACACAGGGGCCTTCAACAGGCCATGGTGCACCTACTGAGTCGCCCAGCTTTAACCCCACCTAAGAGCTGAGCAGCGTGGCACAGAAGCAGCTACATGAAAGATTTAGAAGAGAGCTGCTTGGATTAGGTGACTCATCACACAACAGAGAGCGAGGCGTCTGGTTCTGAGGGAACTTTACCGGCTGCAGGCTGGAGCCTCCTGACAAACCTCTGTGCTGGAGCTTCAGCGCCATGCTTGGGGGGGCAGCCAGATTGTCTTTGGGCTTTGTGCAAGATCAAGAGTTTGTTCGAGTAAAGCCTCCAGCCCTTCCGGAGAAGTCAAAATTTTCACCAAGACGCCCTGAGACCGAAAGGTGGGGAAGACCGAGGGCCTGCTGGTCTCCCAGGCACCACAGCAAGAAGGGTGGGGGACAGGCACTACGATGGGGGCTGCTGGGACAGCAGGACACTGACAAAGGAAGATGCCTGGAGGACCTTCTCTCAAATCAAACACACACACGCAGAATCAGGACAAAAATCAGAAAGGAGAGAAACACACCCCCCTCCATGATGCATAGGGCAGCCCCCCCATGCTTTAGGAGACACCATGAGGACAACAGCGTCAACCTACCAATCACAGGGCAACAGAGACCACATGCAAATATTCACAAGCCTGACTGGTCGAACTAGGAAGGCTGACCAGTTCATGCTATAGCAAAGACCACCTGCTTTCTCGGGAAGCGTTCACTGTCCCAACTAGCTCTCTAAGAAAAGGCAACTGCAGAGAAGTCGGGATCCCATTCAGGCCACAAAGACAAAAAGAGCTCAAAAGAAAGAGGTGTAGAGCTGCAGTCAGACTGCCAGATTAGACCTGAGTATCCAATGGTTCATGGGAGCCAAGCGTGTACAGGAACCTCAGCTTTCTAATCAGCCACAGAACACAGGCAGCACACAGGCCACACAGATACAAAAGACTTCCACCAACCATTCCCAGTAGTTTGATGGAGCAGTAGCATTCGCCAAAGGAGAGGCAACTTAGCCCTGTCACGACCATAACCGTCAAAACCTCACACAGCCTCTGCCCTAAATACCGGGCTTTTAAAGGTAGTAGACCCCACATTAGTGCTTAAATCAATATACTGTGTAGCAAGTGGGAACAGACACAGCAGCCCATGAGATAAGCTTACACCACTGACAAATTCCAGGTACAAACTACACAAATTTCAGGGTTAGTTTTAATGTAGGGAGCAGGCAAGTATATATAAATAAATGCCAAAAGTTTTAAAACTAAACATCCTGAATTAAACCAGAAGCCTTCAAGGTTGATGCTTGGGTCTGAAATGTCTCACCACGGTCAGAAAATTAACAGCACAATTAGCTAAACTGTACCGGTAGTTGATACACTGTTGGAAGATTAAATGTCTTATATATGCAGACAATTGAAATATCTTGTGTGAAGAGCTTTTTCAACCCAAAGAAAAGTTACACTGGACAAAAGACTCAAGCACACGTGAGAGGGACCTTTGGGTTGATCCCACAGGAACAACTACATCAATCAATGATCAGCCTCTGAGGTTTGATAGCTGACTGTTCCACGGCTGTCCGCACTCTCGTTTTCTACTCTAGCAATAATTATCTCCCACCACACAGAAAATGCAGCTAAGCTTTTGCAGCTCATTGATGCCAGAATTCCACAATGAAGAAGCATCACCTTCCCAAAAAATTCAACTCAATGCCCAGTCGCACTCAGCAATGGCCAGCCGGGCCCTTCGCACACTCCACGCTGCACCTCCTGCCCAGCCACCCACATCAGTTCAACTACTCTTGGACATCCATCTTGCACAATGAAAATAGATCCACCCATGAAAAGAAATTAGCATTTATTTAAAGGGAAAGAAGTGTTACGGTCAATGTGACTTGAGGAGAACGTCAGAGCAAGACAAGACAAATCACAAAGCTGACGCATTAAAACGCGACGCTACCCGCCACCATTTTAATATTTTTAGGAAATTCCTGAAGAAGGTCACCAAACAATCGCATACTGACTATCGAGATAGGCTCACTAAGTTGAGAAGCAGAACTATGAAACTTCCTGTTCAATCAGCATGTGAAAAGACCATGCGAAGGACATGGTCACCAGGCAATTACACGCTTAATGGAGAAACTGAATGGGACTCCTAAGCCCAAATGCATTTCCAGGTTGAAGGTAAACTCATTAAAAAGCTGCTGCAACACAGCTATGACACTACAGCAACAATACTGAGGGCTTGTCTTTAGCCAGTTACCCCAGGGAAGAGAAAGATCATTGTGAAATTAAGGAGACCTGGCTAAGCTGGCATAGCTCTGTATTAAGTGGAGCTGCTCGGCTGACTGGCAGACTTTAATGGAGCCCTCAACCTTCCGAGAAAGAGACCTTTAACGTTTGATTCACTGCCTAATGCAGCTAATTCCTCCCGGCAAATTAAAGGAACTGTGCTCTACACAGAAGTTAAATCAGCCACGCTACGCAGCAGTTACTAGAAGAAAAGGATGTATTCTGTCGATCGCATTAGACGTCCAAGTGTGTGAAAGCACGGCGACGCCGGGAGCCCCAGAGGGGCTGTGGCACAGGGTGGTCCATCAGACAGCTGGCAGGCCGCATGGCACCACCCATCTATTCTAGAAGCGTCGCTCGAAGCCCTGAGAAACCAACGCGGCTCTGCTGAACTTCCTTCCAACATGGCCTTAAAACAACCGATGCAGACGATGCCTTCCTGCACGTGTCTTACCACTTATATCACAGAAAAGTAAAAAAAAAAAAAAAAAAAAAAAAAAAACCACACACACACACACAACAACAGGATACGGCTTTGGACCCCTGACAAAACGAGCACAGGCAGTTTCCTTTAGAGAAGGTCCAGCAGGAGGTGTTTACTGAGAATGCGCTTATCGGTATTTTGATGTTTCTTGCATTTGTTTTTGACTGTATCCAAAAGGTCATTCAGGCGAAGTCAGTCTAGTCAATAAAAGTGTCGCTCTTCCTCCTGTTTCGGGGGTTTGTTTGGCGAGCCGAGATACGAAGCCGGACGGTGTCCGATAAACAGGCTGCACTCGACGCCCCCCCCAGGCGCTTTCACTTCCCTCTCAGAAGAGCTCGAGCGTCGCGCCACAGTCGGATGACCGCGCGCCGGCACGTGCAGCCTCGTAGCCGGAGCTCCGCGCGGGCGGCTCGCGCCCCTCTGCCGGCAGACACTCCCACTTCTCTCCTCGCAGCATCGTACTCCAGCACTCCACCAGCTCTCACATTAGCATCAGTACTGGATGCCGCTTCTTTCCAGTCGTGTCTAATTGGAACCCAGGCTCGTCTCTCAGGTTTTTACCATGTCGTGCAATCTATTTTATAACTCTTCCTCCAATACAAATTTGCACTTATTGTCCGTCATCGGATGCTTTCATATCTACGTTAGCTCCTTAACAGCTGTAGGCTTGTGTATTTACCTCGCTTTGGACAAAAGCGTTAAGTCAAACTGATGAAAAGTGTAAAAAAAATGCAACCCCCAAACACAGCGTTTACACTTTTTGCAGGGGAACACACACATGGGTGGAATTAGTTTGTCTAGTTTGAGGACCAAATACAGACCTGCAGAACACAGACCTCATGCAATGCATTCGAATAACTTTGCTTACCTAAACTTCTTATCGGTTCTTCCTCACGCTTGGTACGTGTGGAGGGACAATTATATGTACATTTTAAGCTTCAAACCACCTTCCGTTGTCCAGGCAACCAGCTTGCTAACCAGTTCCCTTTAAAAGCCCCTGCTGTCCGGGCAAAATCTTGACTTAAAGTAAGGTTATCTCGAATTTTTCTCAAGGAACATTAATGAAAGTTTATTGAAGTTCTTCTTGACAGATGAGGAAAATCCGCAGAATGGGGAGCCTCTGGTTTCAGCATTTACTTGAGCCGGCTCTCCTTGCTTCGGTGGTAATCACCGGTGACGGCCGTCCTCCACTGCTCTCTCAGATTCTTTTCCCCGTGTCGTTTACCACCCCCTGGCCTTACTCTCAGCAACTGATATATCTAGCTAGCAGGACACTCTCCGCTGGGTTGTCGACTAATTCTCGCTTAGTTTCTTCAAAAAAAATGTATTGTAGATCTTTGGGCAGCTACATCAGTCGCGAAAATTTCTACTTGTATTGTCAAAAAAACATTATGAATCTATGCCTTTTGCAAAGCGCCGAGACACAGGGACGGAAATAACACTCACCGATCGCTACTCTCCTCCTCAGCTCTTGTCGAACACCGACACACTGGGGCAATAGAGACGCGGAATGATGACGTCAACCGGCTTGTTGCCGCACACCTCACGGCGCGGACTTTAATCATCAAAGCCAGCTGTACAGCAGGCGTCCCGCCCCCTTTTCTCAACGTCGCATGAATTCTGCGTCACAGTTATTCAACAGTCCAAGGTCTTTTTTTTCTTGTCCTCTCCTCGAGTTGAGGCAGAGAGATTTTTGCCAAAGTGCGCTTGCAGGTTTTTAAAGGAACTCTTATAAAGAAGTGACTGTTCACTTTAATCATTAGTTTTATGAAAAACATTGCACATATGCATGTTCGGCCTTGTTTTTTTCGCACTGGAAGTTCCGTTTTCTTTATCGTCGCTGAAAAAATAATTTCGACCGCATTATTGAATTAGACTCGTAAAGTTCTTACACCTGAAATACTCCATGTATTACCATTGTTTTTATGAATAAAAACAGCCAAAATATTCATTTTAATTCTGAATAGAAGGCAAGATTTTTCTGTTAAGCAGTTCCAGCCATCATTGGTTTTCTTATAAAAAATATTTAACTGTTTATTGGTTGGCAAAAACGTGAAGCACGGGTTGCACTGCACTGTATTAATTTTGTAAGGAGATGATCCTAAGCGGTCATATTTTCAGTGATCTGAATATTTCATTCAATGTGCAGCCCTTAGCCAGTACAGCGGTACACTGATTTTCAAATAAAATGTAATTTCACAGAGATCTGAAAACCACAAACCAATGCTTTCAGAGTTTCAGGGATCGAAAAATGCATGTCAAAGGCTGCGGGGCCAGGAATCGCCAGATCCACAGGCAAGAAAGCGATACCACCAATTAGTCAAGGTTAAGCTGAAAGCCTGAAAAGCTATGCACCCCCCTGAGCTGAAGATAGGGGCTCTTACAAAGAGTGCCATGTGGGCACAAACAAGCAGTGTGGTGTTTTCCCTGGCACGATGCCTGAGTGCGTCATGCGCCGTCATCCCGTGTTCTCAAAGTGATGGCTTCACAGACTTGCCTATGCAGCACTCGGCCCTGGCACTGTCACAGGGATGCCCCACCACGCACACTCACCCCATCCTGAGGCACAGTGCTTAGCAGAAAGCTGGGATGAATACAGAAGCCTCTGTTCAAAGACAGGAAATGGCTGCCCAAGCACATGCATGTCTGTGGCCAGGCACCACCTGAGATACGGAGTTGAGCACAACAGTTCATTTCGTTGCAGCTGCACTTTTTCCGTTTTACCAGTAATTGGCAGTATACAGTAAATCTGATATCACCAGCTGCATCAAAAGTGGTCTTGATTCAATAATGAAATGAACAAAATGCCACGTACAGGCCCAAAGTCTTCAAACAGCACATAAACGTTCTCAGCACGTTATTCTGAACGTTCTCAGCATGTTATTCTGATTAGCAGGGACTTCTTTGGAAAGGAGGCCAGACAGAGTCCAGCTGAGTCTGCACTGCTCAAAATGACTCCCATCTGTGTCTCCAGTCTGGGCTCGGCTGCACGTCTGCCAAAGCGCAGCCGGGTGGCAAAAAACAGTCCTGCAACTTTCCCACTCCGATTCACCGTAACCTTTTCAGTGACGCTGAGCCAAACAATGCACCGTTTTCTCAGTCTCCCATCTGCCGGAAAGCTGCAGCTCTACACGGTTGCAGGAGATCTGCTGGCTACAGCATGGGGCTGATAGAGCTTTGAATTTGCGTAAGCAAACCTGTTTTTGACTGAGCTGTGCTTTTGAGAGCAGCTCCTTCCACTCCTGCCTAGGTAGAGTCCTGTAGTGAGTCTGACTGAGAGCAATGCTGCTAAAGGCAGAATGTTCTTTGGGTCATATTGGGCTAAACAAGCACATGTACTGTAAGGGACCCACCTGGAGAGCTGTTCAGAGAAGCACACATCATGTAAACAGCGCCTGCCCCTTTTCTCACACCACACCAGATAAGGATCAACAGCTTTTCTTTCATTACACTATTTTACTTTTTTGATCCTTTCCCCCCCCCATCACTCCGAATTCTCCATTCAGCAGCAGGATAATGGAGCAGCAGGACAAAGGATCAATACATATAAATCAGGAAACATAAAGGCATTCTGTGTTTTTAGTACAATACATATTCCAGGACTAACAACCAGCTTTTAGAATAAATGACTCAGAACCATTTCTTTGGCAAAAAAAAAAATATGTCTGAAGCTTTAAAAGTGCTGTCCCAATCACATGCTATACAGACAGCCATCCATCAAACTAACTGCTTATCCTGGTCAGAGTCACGGGGGGCTTGGAGCTGATTCCAGGCAGTGCAGGACACAAGACTGGGGTACAGCCTGAATGGAATGCCAGGCCATCCCAAAGGCACATAACACAAATAATGCACTATGGGCAATTTAAAGACCACAGTTAGCCTAACTGTATGTCTTTGGACTGTGTGATGAAACCAGAGTACCCAAAGACACAGGGAGAACATGTAAACTCCACATACAGAGGGGAGGCAGGATTGAACCCCCGACGTTGGAGGTGTGAGGCAAGTGTTACCCACTGAGCTACTGTGGCACACTGACGTGTACAAATGAAAGACTACAGACCCCAAGACTAAAACTAGTAAGATCACAGACCCTGGTCCTCCAGGCTCCTAAAGGGACACACTGTGAATGTCACTAAGCAGCATGACTGAGTTTTACCATTTATTTCTCATTTCGTCAAACAGTATCACATATGAGCTGTGACCACTTGCTAGGTAGTAGTAGTACTAGATGAGAACTGAACTATGAACTCCTAATGGTTAGGTTTCCATCATTGTAATTAGAGAAACCAAATACTACAAAGGCCCAATTCAGAGTGGCTCTGTTTAACTTAACGCAGGAGATGCTGCAAGTGTCTTACCTGAAATCTACACCAACAAGAACGACCTAAGAAATGAGCATGGAGAAAAAAAAAAAAGGTTTTAGCCAATCAGCTTGGCCCCCCGGCCTTCATCCTCAGCAGCACTGTTGTACTTGGGAGGGGGGGGTAAACATTACCCTGCAGCCCCTTACAACCTGACCCTCAGAATCACATGTGCACAGTTCCACACTGATCTACTACCATTACACTAGTGACTGCTTTCCTGCTTATTACACCAACACTAATTCTCTAGTAGCCCCACACCAGATTACTTTAAATCAGCATGAGCCACCTGCCTCTCTCCATCCTCCATTAGCCAGCACACAA
This sequence comes from Gymnarchus niloticus, assembly GCA_009936485.2. Lineage (NCBI taxonomy): Eukaryota > Metazoa > Chordata > Actinopteri > Osteoglossiformes > Gymnarchidae > Gymnarchus > Gymnarchus niloticus. The sequence goes on along the minus strand of JAACJT020003248.1, from coordinate 20,465 downwards.
CTAAATCAGTGACTCGAAACACTGCGCTCAACGCCACCTCTCGCTGTACGGGACTTACAGCTCACATTTGGTTTATCGTGAGTCTGTGCTGCATTTGGCGGCTGATAAACAGGAGGTCATGTGATTGAGACATCAGCTGATATTGTACATGTAAGCAATGAGTACACCATCTATGGTTATATATAAACAATTCTAGAAAATAGGGCTAAACATCCATCTGTCTTCCATAGCCCCTGTACTGGGGAACTGGTTATCACAAAAGGTCTGGACACCAAGAACTACAGACCATCACACAACACATTGCAGGAAAAATCAGACACCAAGCAGCCTAACTGCATGTGTTGGGACCACAGGGTGAACCTGGAGTAGCTGGTTGAAGTAGAGCAAAGGTGGAACTCAAACCCACAACCTGGGAGGTGACAGTGCCATCTACAAAGGATAACTAATTTAAAAATACAAAATCCAGAAAGCCTGTAAATTTTCAAAATTTGGTTTGAGTTTGTGGCAAATGTTTGAACAAAACCCAATATTAAGTTCCTGCCTTATACCATGCACCATTTGTCTATACACACAAAGTAATGAATGTGACAATGGAGAGAGTTTGACATATTTAGGTTTCATTTTCCATTTAAGGAGCACTGGAAGCCTTGTCCCCCCCCCCCAAATACCCAACCCCCCCACCTTGCTCTCCATAAGAGTCATGGGCACAGAGCATCGGGGCAGCAAGTTTCAAGGGTGCTGGAGACAACCACCCAACAGCAATACAATTACTCTGCCAATCACGGGATTCATACCCACAACCTTCTGGACAAGGGCACAGATCCCTGCCCTGCAGAGCAACAGGCAAACAATGACTAGCCAAGTAACAGTGCAGGGTGGCCTTTAGTCAGTGAAAATGCACAGCCATCAGGTGTTAATTCAGGGCTGGATCAGTCAGACAACTGCCATCTTCACATCCTGAGGAAAAACACTAAGTTGTTAAAGAATAAAACTCAAACGACATCTGTTCCCCAACAAAGGGGAGGGAAACAGTCTGTCAAAAGCAGTGAGCTAACATGTATCTGAAGATGGCTCCCCATCACCACTTTCTTGGTGATAAGGTCCACAAAGGAGAACAGGACATAAGCCAGATACAGTACATCCACACCTAGAAACAGCCGTTCAGCCTGAGAACTGGCATATAGCTCGGTAAGAGTATGTTAAGAATCTCAGACCTAGCCATAATTTGGATGTGAGCATTTATTAAAACAGAACTGCATTTTTTAAACATACCAGCACATTGAAATGAAATGGTACAGGCAGTATTACAGTTCAATACAACCTGTATTTGGTATAAAACACCCCAGCACTTAAAAGCAAAGATGAATCCAGGAGCCCCAAGTCCTTGCAGAGCACCACATCTCCTTCCCTGATGCTGGCAACTACTGCTGCCTGTACATGAGACTGGCCATAACGTAGCATCTCCTCAGGGAGACCAGTGAAAGCAGGCAGGAGGGGCAGGAACCCCAGCTCAGCACCTTCCCCTCAAACCTGGCACCTATGAGAAAGGGAGGAATGACTGTTGGATGAGTTAAAGCAACCAGGCACTAAAGACAGAGGGACATGTCACATTGATCCATTAAGTGGATTCTACTTTAAAATACATTTCCAGAAACAAAGCATTTTAATTCCCTGATCCATCCAATTTAATTACTTTGGCTAGTCAGCGTCACCAGGGGCTGGACCAGGTACACCCTGATAGGATGCCAATCCATCAGACATCACAATTTAATACATGACCTGAACTGTCCACTACAAAAAGTGACTACATACATTCACATCATGGTAGGAAAACTAAACTGATGGCAGGAGATAGTACACGGGAAGCTATAGGATGAGGGTATCCTTAGCAAAACACTTACCCAAAGACCCAACTACTTTTTCTTTCCAGAATTCAGAGATATTGCCTCCTCAGCTGCCAGGAAGATTAGTCAAGTCAATACAAATAGTCAGGAACTTTGTTTCATCTCATGGAGTTTTAGGTTTGTATTGTGTCCTAATAGCACAAGAAATTGTACATTTAAAAAACACTAATGTATTGTACCCTAAAGTTCAGCAATTATGTTGGGATCAGATAACTGTCTGGAACCCATAATATTCTATATTATGCAACAGAGACACCTGCTGATGCAGAGTAGCACTACAACCACATCTCAAATTTTATACAGTTGGATATTCTGTGACAGTGGTTCAATACTTTTATCAGAGGTCCAACAGCAGGACCCCTCCTGAGACTTTAGCTAGAAGGCTTCAGGTTTATATATAAACCACTGCACCACCTGTTAGAGACACACAATAAGCTGCTCTTTCAAACACTGCAAATATGGGTTTAAGAACTGTACGTGGCAGAGCCAAAGCAGTTGTGCAGACAGGATGCTGTGTCTTGTATGGACATGTCTGCATGTGGTGCACTTCCTAAATTCAGTACCACACCCCACAGATCACTGCCAAGACAAGCCGTTGCAGAAAATGAACATAAAGGGACAGCTGGTGAATTTAAACACAGCAGACAAACTGTTTTGAGCCTGAACAGCTGTATCATTTGAGGAAACCTTCGTAATCAGTGGTAAAAAAAAAAAAATGCATCCACACGCTATGATAAGCTAAGGGGATATAACCTAGTCAAGGCTTTCCCTGCAAACAAGGAATTTAAATAGCCTGGACAAACAAAGTGACAAACAGCAGAATAAACAGGATTGAGAAGGGTGCCTTAACTTACAGCGAGGCTTCATTTCCCATTTGTCAAAGTCTTCCATGTCCAGCTCCAGTACTGAAGGCACATCATCCTCAAACATGGGCCTGGAGAATGTCCACATGGGGGGGGGGGGGGTTAAATCAGGCTGCAAACCCACACACACACACACAATGACCAGGTGTAGCCCACCAATCTGGCAGCCAGCCAAAGCTTTGGCTTCAACAGGCACCTGGGGATCTTGGATTCTGTATAAAGAACTCTACTGCTACTTTGGCTACTGTACAAGTACTTCCTGTTACCCACGCCTAATCGAGGTCCCAGTGATCCCAAAGTCAGTACGAGAAAGAGCAGGGGTCTCAAACTGCAGTCCTTAAGGGCTGCTGTGGATGCAGGTTTTCATTCCAGCCAATTCCTGCTTTTATGTGAACCCCTATCATTCTATCATACCCCTATAGCTATCATTTACTGTCAATAATAGACCTAAAAGGGAGCTTGACTCTCCAGAGTTTGTCAAAGGACTTTAAGTTAGTTCAGTAAAAAAGTATTACTTGCAGTTTCATTATAGTCGGTCTCAACCGCTAATTTTCACGGTAGTGGACACACCTTAGGGCACTGCTGCTCATTAGGCCCTAAAGAGCACCAATGACCTAATTTGTGCTTCCACTGCTGCAATAATTAGCAACAAATGGAGAAAGGAGTGATATTAAGTAGCAACAGCTTACCCGTTAAGATAGATAACTAAACCCTGCTGAGAATATGCTGACTGACACAGCAAATACAGAATGATAGAGGGAATGATTAAATGATATAGGAGTTCAAGTAAAAGCAGGAATGAAAACCTGTACCCACAGCAGCCCTCCAGGACCAGAGGGTGAGACCCCTGAGATTGAGGTTACTTTTAAGCTTTTTCTCATCTAGCCAACACAAACTCAAGCAAGTTGAGTATCGGGGCCCAAGGCAAGTTTTGCGATTGGTTGGCAGTTTTCAGGACAGAGAGGCAGGTGGGAGTGATCAACAGGTAGACTGTCACCTGACTGACCCTCCCAGGCACTTGTGAATTTTCAAAACTGACCCAACATCAACAGTGTAAACAGGAAAACAGTTAAAGCTATTGTGCAAAAACACAAGCTAAAAATTATTTGTATGTGTGTCTGCAGTACACGCTTTTAGTGTATACAGTTCACACATCTCTACACATGCAGAAGCAAGGCAACATCAAGTCTGCAAACATTTACTTACGCTGGTATGTTTTCAGCAAGGCAATCATCAATAAATGCATTTTTGTTTCCTAGGAAGCAAAACACATGCACATTAAAATGGCTACACATTAAGTCGGCATGGGAAATAACCCAGATGAAACTGGCTTGTGCTACTGAAATTCTAATAACCCGAAGCACAGGCAATGCACCTTCAGTGATCAGTAACAAATCAATGAAACACTTATCACAGCATTCATTCAGACTCGGTTAAAGCTGAGAACCTTACGGCGAGTTTGATTCTTCTTCCAGTGCCAGATGAAGATCCCGACCGCAACTGCAGTCAGCAGCAGCACCAGGGCCAGACCAGCCATGATGAGCCAGAGGGAACCCATATCCGCTCTCTCAGGGGCCAGCGTACTGTCTGTGTCCAAGCTATACACTGGCAAGGTAGCTTGCAAATAAAGGGGGATTGATTGATTGATTGATTGATTGATTGATTGATTGATTGATTGATTGATTGATTGACTGATTGACTGATTGACTGATTGATTGATATTGCACGTTCCTGCAGTCGATTCGGGTCAGAAACCGAAAGTCCGAATAGGAACTGCATGGGACAAAGTGTACCTGCCATTTTCACAATTTGATTCCTTAATCTGTCATCAGACAGGTCTTCAACAATAAGGACCTCTGAAATGACACAGAAGAGCTACAACTAGTAGTGGACACTTAGCCAAAAAGAAAAACGCGAATAAGTCAAGACGATGGGAGTCAGGAATTCGTGCTGAGAAAACGAGAACTGACATTACCTTCATAACCGCTATCTCCAGAACTGGCTTCAAAATCTCCGGCAGATTGTTCTGAAATTAAGCAGGTGACACTTTACAGTTTGAATTAAGTAAAGTTTGTTGCAGAGTTACACAGATCAGAGTGCGTCTGTTTCCTTGGGGATATAACCACCAAAACACAACCGACTATAACCTATTTCCTGAGCATAAGATAAAAATCATTAAATAGCACTTGGGCATGAATACAAGAACTCGTATCATTTGGAATTTAATAACTTTTAGTTTTAAGTTGTATAGGATCAATTAGTGGATGATAACAAATGATTACTAAAATACTACACACAGTAATCTATGAGCAATTGAATTGATTTACAGGGTAGGATAGTAATATATTTCAAGTTTCCAAAGAACATTAAAACATACTCATTCCACCTTACTACCCCAAAACAGCAAGTCAGGGCATGGAGCCTATGAGTGGTGACAGAACAACAAAGGAGAAATCTCAGACTGGGATGGGTGTGCGTGCGTGCGTGTGCATGAGTATGGGGAAGGGGGATGTGCTGTTAGCTCAGAGACCAAAATGCAGACACAGGCTGTGATTACTTTAGCCTTGGAGGTCAAATTGATATGTAAGCAAATAGAACCTGGCACCTTAAAAGGCCATCGTCGGCAATCGTGGAAGAACGAAAAATAAAAACAGATTGGAGTTATTTTACTCTTACTATCTTAGTGTCTCCAAGCTCTTGGGCTGCCATGAAATAACCCAATCGATGTAAACATTGGTGCCTGCTTGCCTCACACTTATCAGATTTGGTTTGTGAGAAACTAGCTTTGATGAAACATGGATTAAATTCAGTTGGATCTGAGAAAAAAAAAAAGAAAAACAGATCACTGCAATCACTGCAAGATCTTAGCTGTTTCTGCGACAAATCTTCAATGAGTTTGTGCTGTCTGGTCATGTGACTCATCATTTACTCATTTTTAATGGCTTTTGAAGCTTTTCATTCCCTTAAGAATGTAGGAAAGCAATTTAAGGTGGAATTATTCAGTGATCAGAGACACCTCACTCAAGTTAAAAATGCAATGCCCTGGATTTCATCAAGAAAGTAATAAATGGAGCAATCAGTGTGTATTGGATTGTAAAGGCTTAAGAGACGGATTTACTTTAAGGGTCTATTACGATGACACCCCGTCTAAAGTTATCGCTGTGCAACACCAGCATTAAGATGACTACACTGTGCAATGTGTGTTTATGACTTTTCTTCTCCCTCATTTTATGCTTCTTTCCAGTGTAGCATCTTAGATTTCTACAGTTGACCTAATGCTGCCTTACTACACTCTCCAGTGTGGTGAGAGTTATTCGAAAGAGTATGGAAGTACCCTAACTGGTGGCCTTCTCAGGAGCGAAGAAGTAGCGTGGTAGGCTGGCTGGATGGGGGAGCCCCTGATCAAGGCAAACATCAAGTACTGTTATGTGACTATAGAGCTGCCAGTCAGCTATCTCTCAGCTATGTGACTGTTAGATTGACCATCTTTAGTGCAGCACAATTTTACAGAAAACGGCATTGAACTTGCAAATATAGAACTTAAACCTGGAAACAGCTGCAGAATAGACAAACACATGAATCAGACTGTAAGAATTACAGTGTAGATCTCTAATTCATCTTTAACACCTACCTGCAGCCATTTTTGTCAGCCTTGTTGTTGGTACCACTGAGAGCTGGAAGAATGCGACTCCCCAAGGACCCGCTGCTTGAAATCTCAGCTAGACACACTGGAGGGTGTTACACTCCTATTTTCCCACTCGCGGTCATGACGCTAGAGATTCGCTGCTTCCTGGTTGGGGCTTGGCCTCAGTGGGATAATGACTGATCTTTTGGGAAGTTATGTAATGGGCGGCGAGCTTGTAGCCACAAGCCTGGCTGCTCGTCGTCGTACCTACAGACATAACTGCAGCCAAAGTGTGTGGGAACCATGATAACAGTAATATGATCCAGCTGAAAAGAGAAAAAAACCTTCCCTTTATGTACCACAGGAAAGCTGACACAATGCTGCTTCTTTTCTCTCCTCCCAACATTTCTCCCTCTGGAGTTACGTTTTGGCTACTTTACAGTAGGAGAGTGGTTTCCATTTAGTTGCAAGCTGACGTCATCTGTACATTCACATTAGAAAAGAGGGTCTTAGTATTTGTATCTCTAGGCACGCCCAACCACAAGGCCTCCCCCGTCCAATCATATCTAGTCTGAGACAGGATGCCCATCTCCTTTTTTCCACCTAAGACTGAACCTGCATTTCTGAGGTACAGACAGGTCAGTTACTCATCTTGTGTTTCCTTTCCTCAAAATAAGATTACTCTATTTTTGCCGTAGGGCCATAAAGCTTTGAGCCGGAAGTATTTTGGCGTGTATTGGAGAGAATCAGCCTCTCCCAGTCCCTTTTCAGCATTACTGTATCAAATGAATTTCTATCAATATCACCAGTTAATTTAGATTTTTTTCATATCCCTCCATTTTCTTGAAGTAGATGGAATCTGTCACTAAAATTCAACTACACTCATAACAAAGTTTATTATTGATATTATTTTTTGAGGACTCTCTTTATGGATGTTGTATGACATAGTCAAAACACAACTGGTAACTAAAGGGGGGGGATATGTGAACATTCCGTACTGAACAGAGATTCAAGTGAACTCCGGCCTCTCAGATGAGGAATTTTTTAGGCGTGTTGCATATCCTGAACACAGGGAACTGGAGAACTATTATTTTTGGATGAAAAGTCTGACTCCAGACAGTCAATGATGCCATCCAGATCTAGATCAGACCTGTCAGTTGCCTTCCACTAGCTACCTAGAAAATCATACATACAAATGGTCTTTCTTTCATTAACTCAAAATCTTGGAATGGTAACATATCAACTGGCCAATAGGTGGCAGGATTACATAAATTAGTATACGCTTCTGTCTGGTAAATAAGTTTCGATGTAGTTTGGTAACACTTAAAATTTTAAATTTGGAACAATACAGGTAAAATTATTCATGTAATTTGTGCCGCCTAATGGTCGCCATTAAAATTACTCCACTTCTCAACTGTGGTGTTTCCATTCAGAGCAAAATAACTTACTTATATTTCATTGACAGAATTAGAAAAATGCCTTTGTCAGCAAATGTAAATATACTGGCTCAGTCATGGTTTGTCCTGAATTCTGATTCCTAAGAGGACAGATGTTAAAAATACATCTGATGTTTCTTAACCTAACCAGTCCGTGTTTTGGTGTGTGTATGTGTGTGTACCAAGCTGAGTATTTGTTTAACATGACCACATGCATTATTCTTCCTGAATGTTGTGTTTGATCCCTCCAAGATCATTTCAGCACAAAGCAAGATTTCCCCACCTTGGACGAATGACAAATCCCAGCCATCTTATGACCCGCTAATGTCAAAATGAGTGACTCACCTCAGTGTACTTACTGTAACGTCACCTAACGAGATTCTTAGGCAGGGGGGTGGATGAGGTGGGTTGGCATACGAAGGTACCTACATTTAGGGACACCTAACCTAAACACCTATTGTGTTGGCTGATAATTTTGGAGCTCATTGTCTCTTTAATCTCTATTTAGAGAAAAAAAATCAGACCCACCTAATTTATTGACACTTTGACCAGTAGATGATATGAGGGGTGAAAAGCAATTAGATTCCTGTATTCCAAAAATAAGAGGCCTGTTCTGTCCTTGAGTGCTTATGGAATACAGACTGTAGAAGTGTAGCATGTGAACTCCTTCCCTGGTATATCAATTGCCCTGCCGTTTTAGTGAATTAATCAATAATGTATGAATACAGGTCTGACCACAGTGTGGCGCCAAAGTCATCAGTCATGGCATAGACTTCTACTTTTAATTCAGAGTTGATAAAATGTAATCAGGAAATCTTGTTTATGCTCAATTGTGAAAGACTTAACCTGGAAGGGGAAGTAGAACATGCCATCTTCTGGTGTCTACTGAGTTTTCATGAAAAGTATTCATCTCAATTGTTTTTTATCTGTTCTAAAAAGGTTCTCTTGTGTAAACATGAATAAGTTTTTTTTAAAATGGTTCAGCTGAGTCAGGGATTTTTAAAAATCATATTAGAAAAAAATTATGGAAAGCGATGACACTTTAACTTGTATTCACACGTGCGTTCTTTGGGGCAAAGGCCATTCAAACTACGTATTTAAGGGCAGGGATATTTAATAGACTGGGTTATCATTACTTCAGGTGGGAATGCACAGCAGGCTTCAGAGTGGCAACCCCAAATGTAAACGCGGTCAACACCGCGTTTGCTCGGACCGTGTCTTCTTACTGCCACGATAGCCGTGCACGTATCGGTATAACAGCGCGTCAGCGAAATGAACTAAATGTAAATGTAACTGTTTAGAAGTGTGCTCACCCACCCGTTAGTCAAATCGCACTGCCCCCGTCTCCAAGCAACCGAGTGTATCTTTCGTGATCCTCCTGAGAACGCACACAATGGCACCGCTGCCAGTGTGGCATCATTAAAGTAACCCACGCCCAGAAAGCAAATAATGATGTACGAGGCACGCAAGCAGAAATGCTGCTTGCGGTTGCAAGTACATTGTTAAAACATGCAGAACCACTGGCGTCAGCTCATTCCTAGTCGGTAGTTTTACCCGTTTTAACTCATATGGGAGGGCTTAATGTCTCCTTGCGATGATGATGGCTTTCCTTAAGCATCAGGGCTCCTTCAAATTTCCCTGCTTTCTTCACGCTTTGCTGATGTAAAACCGTGTAGCGTCACAGGTGTTCGATATTTACAGCCGATCAGAAATGGGGTCAAGCTTGTGTTGTAAAAAGAAAATAATATGAAAGTAAAAAAAAGTAACTTGAAACACGTTATAAAATGGACAGGTGAAGGCTTACTTCTTGGTATTTGGGAAGTTCTGTTTCACAGATCGGAGTTATTGTCGGCCTGATAAGATGGTAATGGCACCTTTCAGAATACAATAGTGATGTGCAGAAAAAAAAGCACTTCTTGTTTGGTGTCCTACATGCAGCCTGAGTCATGACAGTGTTTGCTAATGGTGCTCTGTGGACACAGTGGAGTAACTGATGGCTTTATCATTTCACAAGCAGTGACTCATCCGGGCACTTCAGTTCCACATCCGGTGAGGCACAGTGTGCTATATAATAGGATACTTGGGCACATTCACTCCTGACATATGTGAAATTTATATGAGGCTACAGTCATACAGTAATTCTGTATCCCTCAGCTGAGTCCCCTGTAACTCTCTGGCTTCAGAAAGCTGCGAGGACTGCTCAAGTTTCTGACGAATCCTTTCCACCTCTGGGATCAAATGCAATGCTTTACATTCATGAGGCCAGCTCTCTGTAGAACCTGACAGCCCCTGGACACTAGAATCAGTGCTGTGTTGGGAATTAGATCCAGAACTGGCAGTTCTGCCACATGTCCATCCATAGTCAGGAGGCCACTGGGAAGTAGGTACTCATCTGGATAAACGTCAGCTTTGGTACAGTTTTTTGACAGGTACCAGAAGATCAGAGAGACTGGATTTCTGCTTGTAATGCGGTAGTCCAGCACTGAACTGGCAAAAGCCACAGAAAACTAGCCAGGAAAAATGCTAAGGAATGGCTTTCATAAACAAAATGAACGACGAACAACGACCATGCATGGCCACAAAGCCTGAGAATCGACCTCCAGAAAGGTTCTTGAAGCTTTGCTGAGTGCTCCAGCTGCCAGTGAGATGGTATCACGCCTGCCGTGCAGAGTTCAGTTGCATAACCACCTCCGTGACCATCATTTCATATTAAATCGTTCAGTAATTGCCTCTTGAACTGTGTGAAGTTTGGCTGTTAAATAAGCATTTGTGTCACCATCCATAAAACCATGTCGGAAACAAAACTTGAATCCTAGGTGACCCCGTACCGCAGAAAAGACAAGCTATCAGAAGTTCTCATCATTGAGTGAAACTTCAGGACTGTGTAAAGCTTAAATCATGGTTTATGGTGGCAGAGCACTTCATTTTTCATACGATATTCCAAAAAAAACATATTTTCCATAAGGGTGCCTGTCTTGACAATTACATATACAATCACACAAACAGATAAACTTTATTAAACCCCAAGGGGAGATTCAGGTGTAAACATCCAATGGTGCGATTACAGGGTGAACGATGAGCAAATAGAGGCTCAGATGGGGAAATGTACATCCAAGGCTCATGAATTTAACTTGGTTATATACCCATATTACTGAACAGAGTAAATAAATACGGACGGTACATATAATGCTGGTACACATGTGTGAATGCAGTGCTGTCAGTGTTTCTTGTTGTTATTGCTGTGTGGGGAGGCTGCAGGTATGACTGGTTGCTGTGGTGGTGGAGGTAGAGTAGGTGTTGTATAATAGAGAAGATCCCCAGCAGGGACTCCTAGAGTACATACTGTGGTTGCATGAGCCCATGGCTGAATGTACTTCGGGATGGAGCTTCGTGGCACCGTGTGCATGGCAGTTGAAGGGTTTAAGTGTTGCCGGCAGTCTCTCCTCAGTCGCTGCATCCAGGCAAAAACCATCCTGTTGTGGTTCATCTGTTTCTTCATCTGCAGTGCCAGTCTCTGGCCACGCCCTGAAAACGCCAGCCTCCCAGAAGTGGAGCAACGACATGTGGAGAGGAGGCGCGGTGCTCAGCTGGAGCGCTGAAGCGACGGCAGTCGTCTGCTGTTACTCCTGAAAATAGAACATCTGATCGCGAGACATGACACACTCTCACAGGGCTCTGGGTACAGGCGTGACAGGTATCCCAAGGGGGCAGAGGTGCCAGCTCAATTTAGAAAGCCAGCCAGAATCTGTCTGCTTCACCATGAGCTCCATCCAGCTCCAGAGAGGAACACAGGAGCCCACACACCCAACTGACAAAGGGTATGGAAGAGAGGTACTTCATTCATCCCCATGGGGAAATTCAATAATTTTCACATCCTTTTTTACTCTCCAGGAGGGAGTCACACATGTATATAGAGAAGAGAACAAGTTTTGGTATCAGAATGCAGAGTCAGACAACATCCAGTAACCTTGGAGCAGTTTGAGTTAAGTACCTTAATTAAGGACCCAATGGTGATATGATAACACTAGCATGGATCTGAACCAACAACCTTCTGAATACAAGTACACATCCCTAACCTGCTGAGCTACACACTTCCATTATTGCATTATAGAATATATTTTCTAACCAGCTATGATCCTCATAAATTCCCTGGCAGAGCCCTTAATATCAGTATCAAATCAAACCGGTCTTGCCCTGTGAGATCTATTAAATGTTTCTCTTCTTCTTCACAGCAGTGCATGGTTCAGAACATAAGAGTTCCTTCCCCCTGCTGAGAGTGAAGTCTGCCAGCAGCCTAGAGCAGGTAGGCAGTCCAGCAAATGAAGAGGATTACATCTAGCAATTCTTTCTCTCCCTTGGTAGCCCTGTGACGTCGATCACCCTCTCAGACTGGCAGATGGTGGCAGGTCGCTTCAAGCTGCATTTCTGTATGTTCCAAGTTGCAACGGATGAATTGGGTTATTTGCTTAAAGTTATACTTTCTATAAGCAGCTTGCGGGTTTTGAATCTGTCCTGATGTAGGCAGCGGGTTGCAAAAATACAATAAATGCAACGCTGTCTTAGATAAAGGCTATTCATCTTATGAGTAAGCATAACTCAGCTATTCCACTCGGCTGCTCACAGGTGATGATTTATGCTGGGAGACCTGTTTAATGACTCCACAGTCGCTTCACAGGTTGAGAGCATCTGGGATAAATTTAGTGGCATGATTTAGGCCATCTTCATGCTCATTCCCTATAGAAAAGTGCACGAGTGGCTCAAAAATGCAAACAACAGAGGACATCCGTTTTTAACGTCTTAGGAATAAAGGCACACAAACGCCACTAGGCATAATGAGGGCACGGGAGAATGCAGCTCTGGCTGGGAGAGAGTGCTTATGAAACAGGAGAATATCCAGCCTCTGATTTACCACCCAGGAGATCTTTCTTCTGCTTCTGGCGATGCTGCTTGATGCTCAGTGCTCATCCTTGCGGAACAAGCGGCGTCTCCTTTGGGATCAGCAGGGCTGCCCATTTCTGCTCATTAGGCCTCCTGAGAGAGGCTTACCATCTGCAGACCGAGGAAGACCAAGATTCGGTTCAGTTCAATTAAATTTTATTTATATAGCGCCTTTAACAAGGAGCGCTGTCAAGATGTACTTACCGTGTATATGCTGTTAACATCCCACTCATGCCATTTGGTTTAGCTGCAATGGTTGCATGTTACACAGAGATACTGTAAAAGTATTAGGAGGCCGTGGTATGGAATATAAAGCTCTTTACTAATACATACAACGATCACTAATATTGCTAAACACATTCTTCATCTACTAGTTCTGATGTATTTGAAAACAATCTATGAGAAATGGGAGTGGCTGTCCTAATTTGTACATTTAATTTCTGCCTGCATCCCCATACATTTTCCATCGATGTACCTGTCCAATAGAATATGCACGCAAAGTTCTCTTGCAGACCTGATAGATTTCTTGATTCTGCCAGTGCTGTGCATTAGTATTCACACAGCTCACAAGATCACTGTAACAAAAAATAAACACAGCATTTACAGCAGAGAAAACCTTATCAAAATGTACCAGTGCTTAATGCTCATTATTTTCAGATGCTTAGCTTTAATCGTCATCAAGGGTGCGCTGGTTTAATGTTGCCCATCAAAGCAGAGCTAAAGGGAAACTCGAAATCTGCACTCACAAATCACAGATAATCTGCTCAGAAATGTCTGGGTAGAGAAATAGCTCAAATAAAATCGACTTGAGATTTGAATGTGTAGTTAGAGATGTGCAACAAGCAGAGAGGTGTGAGCCCTGCTCGTTCCTCACAAAACCTGGTAGCGAGTGTCTTCACACCACCCTCTGTGACAGACGTTTCACTTCAGCTATTTTCTGACAGAGCTCTTCGTGCTAAGATTGTTTTAGCAGCACCATCATACTTGCAAGTTTGCAGGATTCAAGTAGACACCTTTCAAAAAAGTACTTAATATAGACAGAACTTTTTAATGTTAACTCTGGATAAAATTAAAAGCATGGACACAGCATAATAGAATTTAGAAAAGAAATAATTCAGGACACATATATCTTATATTGTTACCCTCATTTAAAAAAAAACAAAAAAACTAAATATTCTGTGGAGGAACTGCAGTCTGAACTGGAAGTTTTAGATTGTGCTTTTTCCCTCCTCAAAGGACATATCCCATTGGCTGTTGCTCGGAGACCAGCAGTGGAAGCACATCACAACCACCAGTGTGTTTACTTTGTGACATCACCCATTTTCCCTAGCAGGTTTAACCACAGCATAACCACAATGTTAATTCACTAGGGCTAACATTACACTACTCAGTCCACTTCTCTTTTCTGCATTAACAGATATTAACACACCAACAGTGTTTTAACAGTGTATCACCTGGCTGCAGATTAGTTAATGCTGATTCTGACTTGTATAACTTTTGAGTCTATCACCAAAAACATTTCAGTTTTAACCAATAGAAAGGTTTAGTAAGATTGAGAATTTTGGCTCTCATATGTAGTTTTATGTATGAATACTTTTGCCCTACCTTCCTGTTGAAGCACTGAATGCCACTAAGTCTTTAATGTTGTGCGTGTCCTCAGTGGAATGTTAATTCTTTTCCTCCCAGTAACCTTTGGTTCATTGCTGGTAATCTTTGCTGCCTACAAGGTTTCAACATTGGGCTGATGAGCAGTGTGTACAGTATCTGTGAGACCCATAAAGATATTAGGTTTGATGGTAATTTGTCTGCTTATTTTGCAGCAACTATGTGGTGGTCTGAGAGTTATTGGCCAGCATGAACTGAGCTGATATCGATTTAATGTGGGTGTGTTGAAATGAGTGGAAGACCCTCTCGGAAAGTTTTGGTTTTATCTTACCAGATCTTGAGATTAGTGACTTAAAGTACTGGCAATGAAAGATTCTGGATTTGTATGTGCTTTAAATTGGACTTACAATCCCCCCTACATCGAGGTTATTAATATACAAACTCAGTTTAGTAGATACCGATATTCTATTACCGTGTAGCCCCTGAACCCATCTCGATTAGCCAGCTGAGAATGTTTTCTAGGATTCAGTATTCGGACAAAATGCCAGACAGGAGCATGTGGTATTTAAAAGCGTGGTAAAGAAAAGACATGATATTTGTGATTGTTTTTCCGTTTCTTAAGGGGTGGCATCTCACACACCTGAGCGGTACCTTGCCGTGCAATGCGCATGCGCGAGCGTTCCTCCTGCGGTCCTTCGTTTTCCAGATCGCCGCAGTTTCACTAAAGGCTCTTAGTTAAGTGAGAGGCGGCTGGAAAATCAATGGACCCTTTATTCTGCAAAGATCCATTTTAATTCCAGATGGGAAACATTGGGGATATCTGTTATATCTGCACGTCAGCCTGACATTCTCTGAATGGTAAGCTGAGATTAGAGAATCATTTTATTATGTGTACTGTATGTTAACTGTTAGGGGTTTGGAGCTGCGAACCCGGAATGTTTCAGATGCTCAGACAGAAATCCCGTCAACAAGTAACACAGTTACGTAGTCCGTATTCGATATACGACCGGTTCGTATGCCACTGGAAATAGTCATTATAATTCTGGTATCTTGAGCTTCATTTGAAGATATATCTCATAGTGTTATACCAAAATCTAGGAAATGCTTTAATTGAAAAGTAGAACATTATTATTATTATTAGTAGTAGTATTATTATTATTAACGACAACAACAATAATAATAATAATAATAATAATAGTAATAATCAGTACCCTTTTGGCAAATTATTATGCTATTATATAATTATACTATTATGTTTCAATTGTAATGCTATTCATTTGTCTGTCCACGGTAGAAAACACTAGGGCAGCAAACATTCAGGTGATCCTCCTTGTTAGGATGATGTGGTGCCATCCAGGTGATTGCACATGAAGTTCCTCTTCTGCTGTCGCCTTAATGAAGTCCTTAGACGGTCGCCGGCTGTACCTCTACTACACAGCCCATCCATCTGTGTGTTCGCTCACCTTCAGATGAAATAGCTTTAAAATAGTTCTTCACGGGGTACGTTTCATACACCAGACACGACTCTTATTTGGAGTGTTTTACTTCCTCGGCAGTATATTGAATATCTTTGATTATAAGTTATGTGTATCAGGAGTGGTGATGTCGCTTCAGCACTGGCAAACATCCACGTCGGGACATTTGCAGTCGTCCCCGGGGGAGGCTGGAGAATTAAATTAGGAAGAGTTGCTGTTAATACGAAACGGAAACGTTTCACCCCAAGGTAGAGTCGGAGGGGGCGTTCCCAGCTGTTTGTGAGACTTAGTATGCATTAAACAGCCTCGTCGTCATCTATTAAAAGTGGGAATGACTACTGCATATCTTTATAACCAGTGCGACCGGGCTAACATTCATCACGTCAACGCAGTTTAATGCACACATGTATATTTACGAATGGATGAGGAAAACATAATGACAGACTCGTCTCCCCAATATGTGCACGCACGTCGGTAAAACTTACAAACTTATTTGCAGTCTAGTCGAGTTTATGTCGTCCGAAATATACGTGACACTTCATTAATGGTAAGACTGTATGGCTGTAATTGACCCGGTGTGGTGTATCACGATGACACTGAGCGGCATTGCTTTCCACAGTTCCCATTGTCAATTGGTGGTCATCGTACTGTTGCAGTGTGTTTGTGAAATGGGAGATGGTACTGTATTTGATGCACAGAAGACCGTTCTTAATGGCATTTCCAGAGGACCCCCCCCCCCAGCCCGACTGTGGTCGCAGCTCCCTGCTGGTCTGTCATCATCACATCTTTGGCTTACGCAGGATTTATTGTTGCTCTTATGCAATAACGTGCTGTTTTTGTATGATCAAATTTTCGTTGTTTTCCTCATTGTCTTAGAACGGAGACATTAATTGAGGTAAACACAGGCAGTGTTGTAAACATAAATCAAAGCCTGTCTTTATAATAATGGCTTTTCGTTATGCATATACATAATTGTTGTTATCTAACTTGTAAACATTTTTAATGAACATTTTTACATCAGGAACCCTGCAGCTGTTCAGAATTTCAGTGCCTTTATTTGAATCTGATGAAACGTCATATATTTCATAAAAATGTGCTCCATTGTTTCTTGTTGGTTTTTGCGGGTGAAGACTTGATTTCTGTCACTGTGATCTGAGCTCTCCCTGTCACGCTTGGTGCGTGTGGTGCTCCTACAGGAGGCAAGGCCACCTAGGCATCTGTGTTGTTAGTAATTCTTCCATTGCTTTGGTACTCGTTTGTCCATCTGCTGCCCTATGATCGATTCAGTTTTCCCTGAGCCACACATTGAGCAAAGGAAGTGGTGTTTTCATTTGAGGCAGTGCGAGCGGAAGCTGGCTTTGATCAGTGAAGTGGTTTCCTTGGTGGAAAACGTGCATTTCTTTCATCTTTGCCCATCCAGCTGGGTAGTGTGGTGAGCGGGCTGTTGCTGCTTTATATATAGTAGGGCCCCTTTGCTGGGTTACCAGGCTCAGTGGCCATGGAAACTGGTCCGGGATATAATCTCCTGCAGGAATAGCTTCAGACGTAGTTCTTCTGTTGTTTTCATGTCAGTCAGAGGGTCAGTCATTGGCCTGCGCAGCCAAGCCAAGTCAACCGTCCATTCAGAGCTTCGGTATTTTGCCAGCGATAGGAGAACAAGGCATTGAGGGATGTCAGGGGGCATCGTGGGAGGGTGGATGTCACACGGTAGGTGTGGAGTAGGCTGTTGTCAGCACTCCCAAGCAGGGTGGCTTCCCTTTGGAGGAGAGCCTTAGTGGTGGAGGGGGTTTGAAAACCACATCCCAGGCTTGTGTGCCACGGTGGGCCAAGGTCCACCTGTCAGTGACAGAGTTCCCAGAGATTAGCCAAGTCACTGTGGCTTGTATTAGAGGTTCAGTCTCAGAGCTGCAACCATGACTCCCAAAGGCCTGCACTCTCATTTATTGCTGTTGATCTTATTCAAATAAGCTGGAACCAATAGATGTTTAGTTGCCTTGGAAACTGGCGTGCCTGCTCTGCAGTTGAGGACTAGGCGGGCCGGGAGTCGTCTCCCACTCCTCTTTTCATCCCCGGAGGCGCGATGCGGACCGAGGCCAAGGAGACACTCTGAATCAAAGGCGTGATTTCTTTACCAGTTCGCCGAATGCTTGCACACAGCTGAGCGACACGGTGGTGAGCAAATATAGACCAGTTAGGATATTTGTCATCCGGACTGTGTGCTACATTGTTCACATTTTAAAATGTGTTTATTATTATCTCAGAGAAAGAAGAAAATTCAGACTGGTAAACTGAGTTTGCAGCGTTAAAGTGGGGTTACTGAATTTCAGTAAAGGCGCTTGAGAGGTTTTGCCACCCTGGGCCAGATGACGCACTACAGTACATGAAAAGTGGAAAGCCGTGTGAATCTTACTGAAAAGTGGAGCAGGAGGGGGCACTTAATGAGGCTGTGTGCTGCTGCATCTTGAAGATGGCAGTCAAGTATAAAGAAGCTGTGGGGCCCCAAAATAAACAGCAGCAGACTAAATCATTTCCTGGGATTCTCTTGGCAGTCAATAACATAGTCTTTATGAAATTGTCTCAGTTAATGCACTAATAATAGAACTATTTGTCAACTTAAAGCCCCACTCACTGCCCCCAGTGATGATCCGACATTCCAGGCCGTAGACTGACTGAAGGGTCGGGGAATGTGGAAGAGTCACGGTGTAGCAACACACACATGGCCGTCAATTTTCAATTCAACGCCTCAATACTTCAGTGTGAAAAGTGGTATTTCCCTGGCTGTGTTAAAGCACTGTCACAAGTCAATCATAAGAAATAGCAAGTTTGTCAATCTTAAAGATGTGAAACTTTAAGACAGAGTGAGTTTTTTGGAGCGCTTTAGCAGTCATGTGACCAGTTGGAATCTGAATTGAGTTTTATTCAGTCTTGAATAGGCTGTCAAAAAAAATGGTGTTTTTTTTAAACTGTAGACATTACTGTTGTTCATTCAGTTTCAATGAACAAATCTGAGTAAAAGAATGACGTAAAATACCCATCTTGAAATAATTTAATAGTAGATTTTCATTGTGGCGTAATCTGGTTCTGCAAGAATGGTTTTTAATTCTGCGTTTTTAATGTCTTCCTATTGGAGACACCTCTTCCATCTGTCTTGTACCATGCTCTGCCTTTGGACTAATATATATGGTACAGAGATGCTGATAGGAATACCCCGGGGAGTGACTCAGACTTCACCGGTGTGAGATGACGGTGGGAAATCAGTACTGGCAGTCTTGTTATATTGTGCTGCTTGTATCCATGCCCTCAGTTGACGGTGGTCAGCATCTGTTTGCTTACCGAATTGCTAGCGTTGCTGAATTTGAATATGAGCTTGCCGAAGACTCACCAGATCGATCTGGATCCCAAAATTAGGATGGTAAATATGTCTGATTATTTGAGAAACCACAGTTAGACTTCATCTGCTATGCTGCAGTGCTTTCTGAGGTGAGGGTGTGCGGATTATGTTCTGACCATTTAGAATCTTTCAAACTGTGTCACTCAGAATGACCAGCAGGCTTTGTTTTTCTCTTTTGATCCCTGTACTTTGAATATTTCAAACCTGTACATTTTCTCCCTGTTAGATATCAGACAGAGCATCATGCAGTATGACAACCGGATCCAGGGCAGTCTTTTGTGTTACATGATATATTGAAATCATCCATCCATGCATCCATCTAGGCATCTATACATCCATCCATCTTGTATCACTTCTCCTAAACAGGGTTATGGGGGTGTCCTGGAGTCTGTTACTCTTACTCACAGGGCACAAGGCTGGGGTACACCCTGGATGGGCTATCATTCAAATCATATAGTAAACTTCTTCATTGCATAATCGTAGAGTGATTTAGCTTGACTTGTCTCAGGAAGTTTCTGCCTGGTTAAGATTGAAAGCATCTGTTAGCTTGGTCAGTGGTGATATATAAATGAATAAGAATAAGGTTCACTTTATTATCATCAGCAACTGTGTACAAGTAAATAGTGAGACGAGACAGCGTTCCTCCGTGAGCACAGTGCACACATGGCAATATCGTTAGATTATCTAAAATTGCAGACAGAGGACATTAGACATAAGACACAAGACAATATAAACAATCTGACTGCTCATAGTGTATATGTACTTGTAATACAAAAGAAACTTCTACCAGTGTATATGTAATCATTTGGTGAGCAAGGCCGCACCAGGCAGCAGAGTGTTGCACATATAAGAGTATGAGTGCAATGTTGCGTGTAAGAAATTGCACGTGAACAGCCATTTCAGTATGTGGAAATTACAAGAAATTAAGGAATATGAACAGTATATAGTATTGCACATGGAAACACATTAGCAGCAGAAGAACTTATTGTGCATTCACAGTACATGAATATGACACAAGAACAGACACTAAGCAGCATGTGAGTATTGCTATGACATGTAGCACATGTACAGTCATTAGCAGCACATGAGTATTGGTATGACATATATGTTGATAATGACTGTACATGTGCTATGAGTATTGCTATGACATGTAGCACATGTACAGTCATTAGCAGCATGTGAGCATTGCTATGACATGTAGCACATGTACAGTCATTAGCAGCATGTG
>JAACJT020003247.1:0-108476 GCA_009936485.2 Gymnarchus niloticus | reverse complement strand
TGTGTATTACCTCAATAAACCTGAATTATATAACCAGCAATATGATCTTTGAGTCCTCATATAGAATTTCTATCACACTTGAGCTGATCTGTGCTATTGTAAGATGCCATTTAGTGGTCCACATTTTTGTCTGAATGAACGAATGAATGAAACCTTTACTGGCCATTGCACCATTTGACTATTTCACATATCCCTTCTTGCTCGCTATCTTTTTTACATCTTACTTTGTTGAGCATGTTCGAAACCCATGAAACAGCCCAAGAACTTGTTGTTTCTTCCAGCACTCGAATCCTGAGTATAGGGCACAAGGCAGGGGAGCACACCATGGACCAGATACCTGTCTATCACAGGGGCACAGACATGCATACATTATGTTCGGCTTAGAGGCATCAGTTGTGAAGCTGAAGTACTTCTTTAACTCACAGAGAGAACTTCACACACTCAGCACAAACCATTTCCACAATTGTTCTTTCATTTGACCTGGTATGACCTCCATTTAGGAAGGAGGATCTCTTGCCCAAGATCACTTGGAAGGATTAGGAGACTGATGTTGGTAGCCTGCTAGTTCTGTTGGCTATTGTATATAAAAATATTTAATGTTGTAAGCAACCATATAACATTGCACCAAATGGATCATTATTTTACAGTTTTATATTAGTTTTCTTTGATCTAGTATATATATTACTGAATATTTCATATACAGTTGATAATTTGCTTCAATCTCCACTATATTTTCTTAGGAAAAACCTGATTTTTGGGTTGCTACGGTGTACACATTCTCTAAGTTAAAGCACTTATATTGTCTTATCAACGCAATTATTAAACATCTAAAAACTTGAAGGAATAAAAGATGACAATTTAAGAACCGTGCTGATGGTAGAATTGCAGGACTTTCTCATTCACTGTTGTATTTTGGAAAAAATACTGCACAGAAGACATTTCAGTACAGGAAGTAGGTGTGACAACCGTTCATTACAGAGATTCCAGCCGTGTCACTGTTCTGTTGTGAATCCTGCTGGATATACTGTTGATGTGATAATTTTAGCTCATAATGAAATCATCGAGCCAGATACAATGGCAGAACGTGGACTTAACTAATGAAATAACGTCATAAAAATAACATCATATAATTTGGTTTAAGAAGTTCTTCAGCTCCAGAGCTGAGTTTTTCTTTACCCATCTAAGGAAAGGTTTTCCATTTTAATTGAGCGATTGCAGAGAGGTCTATTGTTAAAATATTTTTGTACAACATTATAAATAAATATACCATACTATATATACTACAGGATGAATAGGCAGAAAATCTCAATTTATGAAAGTGATTCATTATCCGTTTCTAAAAAAAACATTAATTTTAGGACTAAATAAGTAACGGAAACACTAATCAGTAAATTATGTTTTTAATAGGCTTCAGGAATAGAGCTGTGTTGCGATTTCTGTAAAAATCACTAAAATACACGTTTTAAAATGCACACAGAAAAACAGGGTAATAGTCAGGTACAATTATACATTCTGAACACCTTTCCAGTTCGTTAGCTGGTTGCTATGGTGAATGACAGGTAGATTGTTAACAAAAAGTGTCAGTTCTGTAGATCTGATGGGTTTTAATGTAGATTACTTATCAGAATAATGCATACTACTTTACTGCAGTAACACGTACAAATTAAGCACAAAATGAATATCTCTCAGTGTCTTTGTGAGTCCTCAGGGAAGGAGAGCTGTGCTACCTACTAGAAGGGCCAAATGTGTTTACATACCGTTTGAGTTTCAAATCAATTTTTACAACTGAGATGCGCAGATCAATTAAACTCTGATAGATTCTTTTGCATCAAAAAGAACAATTTGGTGTAATATTTAACTGTGCTAGAAGCATTCCACTTTTAAAGCACTTTATAGGAAAGAAAAAGGAAATTTACATGGGTGTAGTTGTAATTAGTTTGGATATGATGCTATCAGACAGAATTTTTGTGCTTGTTTGATCATTCTACTACCTTTATGTAAAACGTCTCACATGGCACATCTTAGCAAAGCACAGGCTATTGTACATGGCCAGCTTTCAGTCATGTAGTGGCTTGTGAGAGTTCACACCTTAGTATGAGGTAGCAAGACATAAATAAACTGTACAAAAATAAAGGTAGTGGAAAAAGTTATAAATGGTGTCAGTGGAAGTGGCATTAAAATGGAATCCGATCAGCTGTACACAGATTTCCTTTGTAACACCAGTAGCAGTCCAGGAAAGGCTCATAAGTGTTTTAAAAGGGGGTTTAAATTCCTTAATCCCATAATACCATAAAGGAGAAGCATGGGCAGTGAATGTGCAAATGATTCTTCAGATCTCCACATCCAGTATTACTAAGAACATGCCTTCAAGAAGCACAGTCCTAATATAGCTTTCAGACGTATTACTTAACTAACATTTAGTGCACTGTAAATAGCTTGGTTCAGATTCAAGAAGAGACCTCTTTCAGGCAACTGATCATGTGGAGCTACAGGTTTGAAGATTTACATATTTCTCCTAGTACACTTCATTAAACACATCCACCCTTCCACTCATCCGTTCATCAATCCATCTATCCATTCTCCAACAACTTATCCAGTACAAGGCCTTGGGAGGCCTGGAGCCTATTCCAGGCAGCAGAGGGCTGAAGGCAGGGAATCTCATTCCATTTCAGGAGTCAAGTGCATGTATTAAATCAAATCCCATTAAATCCAATATCGTTCAGTTTTTTAATAAGTACCTTATCAAATATTCTTGTCCTAGAGAAGAGAAATACTGCAAGGACATCACACGTATACTTTAAATAATTAAATAAAAATTAATATAAAGAAAATATGAAATAAGAGAAGTTTTATAGTCATTCAAATAAAATGAAGAGAAGAAAAAATGGTTTCAAGGTCAACAGGTCAGAAAAGAGTGGGTTCAGATGTTCCATTGGTGGTGATACTGCATCTGTTATGAGGATTAAGGCTGATTCCTAGATTTGTAGGTCTCCTTGTATTTGTCCTTAGGACAGAGATTTTGTGGGCTAGAAGGTGGGAGAGGGGAGATATTGGGTTGCAGGGGAAGATATTCATTCTACATTGTGGCAAGGGAAATTGGTAATTATTTTTTTTTTTTTTTGCTGTAATGCCGTTCATACCATCTCCATGAATATTTGTTGTTAACTGGACATTGTCAATAACAATCCTCAGTATCTTCTTGTAGACTGCATGTTTCTTTTAATGGCACCACAACAAAACTGTGCATATGCTTTGCAACGTTTGGTGGCTGCACTTAATCATCTTTGCAGGAAGTCAAGCCTTACCAAGGCATCACACCGACTGACTGTTTTCACTCCACTTAGCAGAAATGAGATCGAATCAAAGCGCTGCCAATCTTTTTTGTATTCTGGGTAACTAAACATACAAAAGAAAGTTCACGTACCATCAGTATAGCAGGCCACAGTCTCACCCTTATTCAGTAGCTATAATGCACTATATTGAAGGAACCAGCCTTATAAACAGCCCTAAATGTCACTGGAAATGCTACTTTATCAGACACCAAAATACTTAATAGAATTCATCTGGTATTCTGCAAGGCACAGATTCACTGTTCTTATTATAATGATTCATCATCCAAGAAAGTGGCATTGTATTTGTGTTTTTTCAGTAATGAGAATATGAAATGACTTGACTGAAAGGCCTTAGGTTTATCAGTGCACAGGGTAAATGGCATGGGTCGGTCCATTAGTGTAATTTAACTGCTTTGATAGGTTGCTATGATGCCTACAAGAAGTCATTTTACAGGCCATTCGTGCTGGGGGCTGGACTTACATGTGTCAAACTGGCTACTATTTGAGCACTGATTTCAGAGAGCAGAACGCTTTGATATGGCACTGCCCCGTGCTCCCCAAGCTTAATAATATTCAAGAATGTATGGGACCCCAAGCTAGCAGGTGGCAAGCACAAAACGTCTGTTTACTATATGCCCAAACAATCTAATCCTTTGCTGAAGGCTTTGAAAGCCACAGGGAAAAAAAAATAAAAATGAAACTGCTCCTGCATTCTTGATGAAAGTAGAATGGGTTCAGAAATGATCTACATGAGTAAAAGCTGTGTAAGGGACTGAATAAAAGCATTGTTAAGTGCTACCATCGTTATTACTACAATCACGTGAAGCTGTAGCCAATTATAAAATTCAAAATAATAGAAGAAACGAATTCTGTAACGGTTTAATCACATCAGCACTCTCTAAACATACACAAGGTAAGTTTGAACTTCTGTGCTGGTTTTATAAATTTATGTTCTGCTTGAAGTGACTTCGATGCTATAAAATTCTATTCATAATGCGCAGTTAATTCAGCTTGTTTCTTACCAATTTTTAGAAGTTGCCAGTACATCCGCTTTAAGAACCAGAACAATGAAAGCGGAAAAAGGAAATTGGTCCTGTGTTGGTGATGGTCACATTCTATAACTTGAGCAGTACGTGGAAAAGATTAAACTTTCTTGGAAACAATGGTGGCTTTTCTGCAATTTTAAAAGATACTGTTCTAACCCACGGTATCTCTCGTTAATTAATTACCCTAATGAACAGTAATCCCTGATCGAATCTATCAGGCATTGTTTAAGGAGCTTTTCAAATAGGTTTTAAAACTGAACAGATATCCCTTTGAGATTTTTTGCATACATACCTTTCGGACAAAGAAGAGAGAGTTTGTCGCTTTTAAAGGTCCCCTGTGAAAAACAGCAGTGTCATATAATGTTTTTTGCTGGATAATTAAAACTTTCATCGCAATTTTATTTGAAAATGGTACATGTTATACATACTGAATTGCAAATCCATCCATCCACTTTTTCATGACTACTCACCCAAAGCATGTTAACAACAAGCTTGGATTCTGAATAGACAGGGCACAAGGCAGGCAGGAGTCAAACCCGGAAGCTTGGAGATAACACTCTTTAAATTCTTTGCACCAATGTTTTTTTAAAAAGTCAGTATTTTCTAATCTAGATATCGTTTTTCAGATGCTGTGGCAAGAGTTTGATCGGAACCGAATATCACATCACACGGTGAATCTTGTTATGAGCTGGCGTGGTGAAGAATAACAGAATAAAAATAATAAACTACGGTAACCCTGTAAGTAAGTCTAAATGCATTTAGAACATTATCAGTATTGGCAGTTTATATAGATGAAACGACAGGACAACATAACTCATCCAAACCAGCAAACTAATAAATGTCCATCCAACTTCTAACCACTAATCCTGGTAAAGATCATGGGGGAAGGTGGAGCCTATCTCAGGCAGCATAGGGCACAAACACAAGCTGCATTATTACATTCCTCTATTCCCCCACTTCTTTTTCCCTCTGCTCCGACTACATATATTTTTGGGGCTTTCCATCCACAGGCTACTATATTCCATTTAGCCATTCCTGTTACAATGTCACGTGTGACCACAACTTAAAGTATGTAAAACATGTTGAAACAAGAATAATGTGAAAAATGCTTTTATTTACTCTTTTTGTTTTTATATGACCTTACAAGGAATTTGTTCATTAAAATGCATTCTCCTAGATGTACAAAGACAACACGCATGGGTGAATTAACGTACTTCCTAAACAACAACAACAACAACAACAGCAATGCTAATTCACTTTTTCTCAAAAGTGGCCTTTATTGCTTATGCCTTCTAGGGTACATTCTCACTTCAGAAATTAATTACTTCGCATGTATTATTTTCAAATTTCACCTGCTAATTAATCAAACCCAGTATAATGGTGTCCAGGTCATTTTTCACTCTGCTTTCCATTTTTCCAGTATATTGCAACCAGCTAATTTTGTGTTGTGTTTTTCTGTCATATATTACCGTGAATTAAAGTTCTGCTATTAATGTCTGATTTCACTTAGGTACAACAATTGATTATGACTTGTGCGTGTGTAGTTGGTCTTAAGAGAATAAAACTATGTTGTGATTCCGCTGTGTGTCTGCTCTATTCTCTATGAATAATCATTAACAGTATGCCAAACGAAGGACATTACAGTAGCAATGACTTACCAGTATCCATGGAAGTTTGCCACAGTTATTTAGAGATGCCAATTGGCCTGAACGTTTGTCTGTGGACTGTGGGAGGAAAACCATGCCACATGGAGGAAACAAGCAAACTCCAAACACACAGAGCATGGGCTGGATTCCAACCCCCAACACTGCTAGTGTTAGGCAATGGCGCTGGACGGCTTATTCATCATCATTAGGCAACATTCAGGGGAAAACGTATTAGGAGGAATGTCAATCTTAAGATGCAAACTTTCACATAAATTATTTCCATTTACAGCATTGCACTGAATGTTAGCAAAGTGGAAATGACCCATTACCACTGACTTCAACTGCTCACTTTTATGAGTTAGTTATATAATAATCTATACCTCTTCATTCCACATTTTTGTTAGCCTTTGTTATATATTCACAATTTAAGCCCTTCAACTTCACCCATATAGCCTCAAAACAACTTGCCTCATAAATGCACCAACTTTATATATATATATATATATTCTGTATTTACCAAAAAGCTGAAATATGTTTGTATTTCCTATAACCTTGTAAATGTCAGTCACGACTGCGGCCTCAGTATTTAATATTTTTCTTTTTAATTTAAAGCAACTTATTTTTATACCTAGATTTTTTTTTTTTTCCATAATCATGTGTGGAATTTGCTCCTCAGTTTCACAAAGCCCCTGTGCCTCTTCCCAGTATCACACCATCAAGTGTAGACCCAACCAACATGAACAAGTCCTTCCACGTGTCTTTCGAGTGCAGGGGGAAACCGTCATGATGCAGGGAAACCTGGAGCAATCATTGGGAGTAGTAATCAAACCTGTGACCCAGGAGGGGTGAGACCAAAGTGCGAACCACTGAATGGCCATGCTACCCATTTCTGTTATGATACACCCAAAATAATGTTAAACCAACCGTTTTATCGTCATACTTTATGCCATGCATGGAACATTTACTATAATGGTTTTTAAAGAATCATGCTATCTATATTACAATGAATAGGACTTTTAAAACTTTGAAATATACTGTAAAAATAAAACGGTCACAACTGACAAAATTTGCTGAACACAAGCATAATACACTGTAAATGCACTGTTCACTAAGGAATGTCCTTAATTTTATTTTATGACTTAAGCACCAAAACATTTAGTGGGATTTGTCTTCCAAAGGAACAAAGACCACATTAATGAACTTTAAAATATTACATAACATAACTTGAATTACTTTGTGGTCTACATTCATATAAATATGTTGTGTTTTCTGATGTTTTATATGTTTTGGCTATGAAATCATCCCATCATTCATTGGAACATCTCAGATATGTGCATTAACAGAGGCAGAGACTAGTGTCGGCTTCAGCTTTTCCCGAAACGTTGTTCATCATTGGCTCATGCGGTATGAAACGTATGCTGGAACAGTCCAATAAATAACACAACTTTAGTCAACTTCCCAAGTGTTGTGTTCATCCTTAAGGGTGAGCTTGTGCTGCATATTTCTGGTGAGTATTTAACATAGACAAGTAATGGTGCAGGGGGAAATGCATGATTACATCCACCCTTCACTATAACCCTTTGAAACATAACAACAAAACAACAACAATAATAATAAAATACTACTACTTTTACTACTAATAATAATTATTGTTGTTATTATTTCCCCCTTGGAAAAAGCTTAACTGTGATAACGTGATTTATAATATATACTGTAGTTCAGTATTTTTTCTTATACTTTGAGCATCTCTGCCAATAAATAAAGTGCTCAGTGAATTGATTGATCACAATCCAAAATTCCAAAAGGCATTTTGTAAAATATTGAAAGAGAATAGAAAGATCCATTACAGTTTATTAGAAAAAGAGGACTTTATTTTCACCCCATTTACAATGCGCTCTGCTCTATCAACTTTTAACTCAGCCAAGTTAAAAATGACTGCCTGAGAACTCAGGACAAATAGCAAGATTCTGGATATTCAGTCATGCCTCCCATGCAATCTGTTCCAAAATGTCATAGGGGCTTTGAAAATATACCATGCAGTTCTACTACCGAGTAACACAATGCTGCAGCCATGTAATAAAAAGGAAAAGTTATTAACTTTAAAGTCAAAGTTAAAGCTTATACAGACACACAGTATTGAGTAGTACGTTGGAGAATTAAATCACATTTAAAATCCAGATATCACAACACATGAAGGTTTCTACCTGCATATAAATCAACTCCATATAATACATTCTGGCCACCCTGCAAAAGTTAGTAACATTTAGGTTGTAGTCAGACATTGAAAGATACGATTTTTTTTTTTTCTTTGTTTACACATGGCAATCCAAATAATTTATTTGAAAAGAATCCAACATATTTAGAAATCACCTTAACATTAGCCTTTGATATTAAGCTCAGATCTGTGTAACTGACTTGTAGATGACACATGAGGTTAGTTGGCCTTTACCTGAGTTGTGGTGGTTAAAATTAATCCAAAATAAAGGCAGCTGCTCCAGGAAACTTCTCAAAGTAGACATGCGCAACAAGGAACTATCAGAGTATCTTTGAAATTAGGTTGCAAGAATTTAGGAGATGGGTATAAAATACCTCAAAGTTTATAAATATCTGGCATGCAAAACTATCGTTATGAAGTGTAAGGCATATGGACCCACCACTCAACAAAATTAATTCTTCACACCAAACTAAGAGATGACAGAACCCAAGGTGGACTGATCAAGGAGGACAGTTTTCCAGTGGCTACTGTGAATGGCTTCAAGTTTTTCTCAAAAAAGGTCAATCTATGTATATTGCAAAAATATCACAAGCTCTGCATGAAATCTATGAAACTTGTCTTTAATCTGGTGCATTGAAGACAACCAAAAAATTTAAACTCATTTAAGGTTTTAAAAATGGAACCCGGTATTTTTAAGCACAAACAGCTTTGTCTGCTAAATGAAACAAAAATATAACCTTTTGGTTTTCACATCATTTTAGGCAAAAACAAAATACTGCTCATATAATATTAATAATATGCAAGGATGTATGAGATACAGTTCGATGCCAAATGCAGACAGATTCCTGAAGATGGCCTGCTAATCCCTGCCAAGAAACTGGGAATATACAGCTTACTTGTCAACATGACAATGACTGCCAGAGCAATATTCAAGTGGCTAAAGAACAAAGGCATAGATGTCCTGAGGGACCTGCTCGGAGCTCTGACCTCAATCCGATTGAAATCACGTGGAGTGACCAACAGTCTCTCTGAAATTTGACTGAGCTTGCACAGTTTTGTAAGAAGAATTGATCAAATATCCTCAAATCTCGATTGCTATGTTGACAGATTTGCAATCACTGTTATTCAAACAAAAGGTGTTTGTACGAAGTGATTAAAATATGCATCTAGCCATTTTTGTTTTTTTTTTTTTTTTGCTGTTGATTTATGTTCATCGAAAAAGAACATTTGTTCTTAACCAGGAGGCTTACAAATGCACTTGTTGCAAGACTGTACATTCCCACTGAGGAATAAGCCCCGAGATGGGAAGTGAAATGTGTTTGATCTTGTAATTTCCACTACAGCTGACACTGCTTGCATTTGTTCTAAGACAGAGTTAAGAAATGTTTTTGTGATGAGGGTTTGTATGTTCTGTATGGAAATCAGAGCAGGGTCGGAAGGTTCAAAGGAAAATCTTTTGAACTTAGAAACTGGTGCAGTACTGTTTAACTTGAATTACAGATGTCATGGATATCAGAGCCAGAAATGTAATTCAAGTTTTAACAAAATACAACAATACCTTTGAGTCAAGAGATCAAACAACTTCTTTATTTTTCAGACATTTCCAAATATTAAGCACCAAACACATTTTCATAAAATTAACGTGTTTAGAGATTGACTACAGTTATTTGCTGACCTGCATTTGCAATCAAAGTGCAATCGCAGTTTAATGCGTATGTTTCTACCATGCGTGAAAAACATGCACGTGTATTCTAATTTAAAGAAATAGACAGATTCATGGAATGTTTATATACCAAAATAGATATTCAACAATTTAACAAAAGTCTTAGCAAAAATATGCTTAAAATTAAACACAACACAATTTGTGCAAGGGGACACTGGAATGCTTTTAAAATAAATCAAAATTCACTGTAAAAAAATTTCAAAGTACCAGCAACCTATTTGCTAAAATTTTGATCTAGATATAACTGCACAAATAAGCTCAGTAATGAGATTAACTTGCAAATTTGCAAGGATCTTTAATTACATCTGGTCTACATTAGTAAACAATCTCTACTCAGAGTTATAAGTACATAACAAATGAATAAATTCTTTAATGAGTGACAGGACTAAAGCTTGTGACTTTTAATTAGAACATGCATTTGCTTCATACATTTGGGGCTTAAGAGGCATAAAATAATGTAATAATTAGGAATTTTAGAAATTAATGATATTTTAAATATTGTTTCAATAGATTTTTTTTTTTTGTAAAAATTGATAATGTTCGTACGTGTAACTTTATTCTTCCTACCTTTAGAGGAAGTTTATTTCAGAAATTATTTCATAGATTTTTGGGGAAAGAAGATGTGCAAGTCACAGTAAATGAGCTTGAAACACTCTCCAGTGATTTGGATAGATAGAGCCATCTCTTTGAAAACTAATATAGAATACGATTCATGTAGACTACCAAATTGTGCCATTGAAAAACAAAGCTTTTCTAAAGGTAGGCCTGCTCTCAAATTCTTTTAAACTCAGCACTACATTTCTAATGAATACTACAAGTGATATATTTAGACTTTTTGTACTAATCATAAAACTCAACATCATTACTGCCTATTAAAGTTCGAGCATATGAAAACGTACTGGTACATGATCTCCATTGCCTTATACCCTTAGCTACCGGAAATGGGCTTCAGGGGCTCCCATGACCCTGGGGAGGATAAGCAGTTAGAAGATGGATGGATGGATGGGTGGGTGGGTACACTTTTCTGTCTGGAGTGGGCTCCAGTCTCACCATACCTCAACACTGGATAAGCAATAGTGATTAACAAATGGGAGGATATGATCGAATGATAGAGATTATCACAAAATATGCACATAGAACCATAATCAAATCAAATCAACTGAACTATATATAGTCCTGTCATTCAGTATGTAATTAACTGCAGTAAAAGAAAATATAACTCTTATTTGCTCTACCAAGGACTGCAATGACAATACACTACTTTACTTTACTTTGACTACTTTTTTTACCATATATTTTCAAATTACGGAACTTGTGTTTGCTGGAGGAAGACTTAAACAAGGAGCACATAATTAGAAATGCCTTTGTCTTTTGTACAATAGAGAACATGATATTCTATGTTTGATAAAGCCTTGTCTCAGCAGTGCTTTAATTGCTGTGAGTTGGACTTAATCATCTCTTCGGAAGGCACTGTGCTCAATGCTCACATTCACCAGTAGGTAAATAATAAGCTGATTTTGTGTATTTCATGAAAATCACAGTAACCTTACTTAATTCCGGATTTCTGGGGAAATGGCATTTTGGATTGTGATCGCCATATACCACTGTATGCACTTTAACATTGTATAACTCTGTAAGTACAGGCATGCCTAAGATTGACTCTTTTATGACCCATCGAAATTATGAGGTAAAACAAAACAGAAGCCAACCCCCCCGGTCTCATAATTGTATTCGCTGGTACCAACCGGTTAAAACCTGCCTTAGATTGTTTTATTAAAATGGTAGTAATCACTCATCAGTAGGCACACTGCTTGCTTTTAAATGATTAAGGGAACTGCCATGTAACAGTGTTTGCCTCTTTCTGTCCGTCACTAACCTAACCTTCCATAAAAAGAATCAACAGAAACTGTCTATCTGGAATCTCTTTCTGTTTTATTTCCTGCATGAAAAAAGAATGCATCGGTGAAAACAGAGAAGCCAGGCTGTAATTTCTGCACAGTGTTAAAGTGCTTTGTCTTCCCATTTACAATCAACAAGACTTTCCACCTCTAAAAATGGCTAGGCCTACATGGCCCAGACATATTTTTATACAGATGGTAATGTAGTATTTTCAAATAATGGAATGGTAATGGAAAAAAACCGAAAACATCATGATTGCAGGACAGGAATTCAAAGTGCAAAGCAACATTAGATAAATGAACATAAATATGTATGGTATTAATTAATTTATATATTCATTTATATCCGGGTATCCCAATTCAATTTGTATTCCAGTCTTGTGCTGCATAGAGTAGATTCCAGTTTTATTTAACTACTGGTTTAATGTTGAAGTACACTCACCAGCCACTTTATTACAGTATTGGGTAGGACCTCTCTTTGCTCTCTGAGCAGCCCGAATTCTTTGTGGCTTGGATTCAACAAGGTGCTGAAAGCATTCCTTAACGATTCTGGCCCATGGTGACATGATTGCATGATATAATTGCTGTAGATAAGTTAGCTGTACATTGATGCTGTGAATCTCCCTTTCCACCAGGTCCCAAAGGTACTGTAATGGATTCAGATAAGGTGACTAGGGAGGCCATTGAAGTTTACTGAACTTGTTGTCATGTTCATGGAACCGGTCTGAGATGCTTTGTGAAATGGTGCATTGATCTGATGGAAGTAGTTAAATTGTGGTCATAAAGGGACACACATACTCTAAACAGCAATACTCAGGTATGCTGTGGCATTAATACAATGCTGAACTGGTGTTAGTGGGCCCAGTGCATGTCTTTTTCGTACCATGCGTAAATTCTTGAGACTGTTGTGCATGAAAATTGAAGGAGATTTCCTGAATACTCAAAACACCTCATCTGGTACCCATAAGCATGCTCTGGTCAAAGTCGATTAGATTTTAATGTTTTTTCCCCCATTCTGCTATTTGATCTGAGCAGTAAGTGGAACTCTTTATCAATGGCGGTGGGATTTTTTGCATTAAAATGCTGCCGCATGATTTCCTGATTATGTTTGCAAGAATTTGCAGGCATAAATGGCGTTCCTAATAAACTGGCTGCTGAGTGTGTAAATTGCCGTCATTCATTATGAAAGCACAAAAAAGGATAATGTTAAGTAGACAGATATGTATAACAGACCATAATATAACCTATGCTGTTTCAAATCTGAAGAAGCCTATGTTGATAAAGAAAGTATGTATCTGAGTGGTTGGCCATCTCTACAATCAGTTTACTTTCATTTTTATCCAAAAGTTTTTACGCTGTTGTCTTGAAAATGTCTGGATAACCATCCTTATTGATATCATCTCACAATTAACAAGAATTGGTAGTATGAAGCCTGAAAAACAAGCGATTTGAGGCAATATCCAGTAGGTTAATGTCAGCAAATGTTACGCAATAACTTTAGCCATGCTGTCAGTGAAACGAAATGGAAAATCAATATTACAAGTTATTAAGCTGTGACTGGCACTGCCGGTTTAAATCAAAGAGATTACGAGCACTTTACTGATAATTAAAGGTTTTCTCTCTCCTGTCGTTTACTTCCACTGTTTTAAATCAACTGACAACTGATCAATGGAAGTGTTCGTATTTATTATGCAGTTACCCATACCTATTAACTTTCCCTTCCGTTAATTACTAAGTGCATTTATTTGCCCTGTAATATATTACAGACAACTGTGATATGTAATGTTTCTCTGTACCTGCTGTATGTACTGTTGTGGTTTTTCCTGGTGAGGTTATTTTCCACAAATCCTGGCCTTATTTATTCTTTTTACATGTCATCCCCCTACTGTCTGTCACTGTCGTACTGTTCTTTTGTTTCATTGTATCCATTTAGTCTTCATGGAGACAAATAAACCAGGTCATCAACTTCTGCTTATTCCATGGGATCAGTTTTGTAATGCAGCCATTACCTGATCAGGTAATGAATGCAAAACAGGACCCAAGTGCGGAGAGAGAAGGTCTTTTAATTGGGAAGCTAGCTCGTGGTCAGACAGGCAGGGGTCAATCCAAGAGACCGAGAGAAAGCAAACACACCAGGGAAATCCAAAGTCGTTGTCGATGTCAAGCCGAGATCAGGATGCAAAAGGTAGTCGGAATAGTAGACTAGTTACACTCACTAGATGAAGAGTTGGACTTGATAGATGAACAGAAGTCGAAACACGGGTAACCAAAGAACTTGGAAACGAGCGCTCCGTATTATGCTGAATACACTTTCAATGCTTCGCAACTAGTAGTATGGTTGCAAGGTCATTTATAGTCCTCCTGAAACTGACCTAGGTGTTAGTTCTCGGGGGACGATGATCGGGGATATGCTGGGTGTAGCAGGGTGGTAGTGGGCATGACAGATCAATGCTATTTCACATGATGGTACCAGTTTAAAAACATGGACAACTCTGGTACTGGAAAAAAAAATTTGTTCACAGCAGCTTTTCATCAGATTTTCTATTGTCCTCTAAAACAAAAAATATTGCACGCAATATGATATGTTTTAAATACTGGAAAAATGATGTCAGACATTTAGGGTCATAAATTTATCTTAAAATCCTAACCGATGATGAAACATTAAAGAAAATGCAACGAGAACAAGCTTTTACAACACAGAGGTTAGTAATTTGCACAATGATTACATTTATCGACCTCCATTGCAAATCCATATGCTCAATAAGATGTATGTCATACAAACAGTCGTTGGTCTTTGCGCGATCCTTCAAAGGAGAGTGGAAAAAAATTGTACGGCTTTATAGGGTGTCTTTTACTGGGCTGCCTCTTCAACAGCAGCAGGAAATGAAACACGTGCTAGTTTATGATATCCGACCGATTAATCGTGGCAGTGAAAGTACACAAATGAAAAATGACTTTGTGAGAACAGCCGGAAAAGAGCACTTGTGAAAAATACAATCAGCTACAGACACACAAAGCCATAACAACACATTCAGTACATCGATAAATTAAATCAGAAACCTTAAGCTGAACTCTGCCAGTGAATGCGATCTTCACAAGTAAATTTAGTGCTGTCTAAAGACTTTAAAAGCCAACTCACCCTTTGATTACAGTTCAATAAATACCTCTTTTGTAGCCTGGCTGAGATACAAAGGGGACAATAGAGAATCTACATCAGTAATTGGGGCTGAAACAGAAATATAAGATGTAAGAAAGACCTGACACGAAGAATGCCGAGCAGGGGGAGAATCTTGGAAGAACTCGATAGAACAAAGCCTTCAAAAAGGTTTAACGTGTCACCACTTTGCTGGGCCTGCGCATTAAAATTACATCTGCATCAAGAACTCTGACAGTACCTCGACCAAATTTTAGTAAGTAATTTCTTTCTTGAGCAGGATTACTGTAATTCTCCATTTGCTGGCTTTCCTTGTACTTCTTGGCTGTTTTACACTGAATAGACACATAGATGTGGTATCGTGCAACTCGCAGTGTGTTTTCTCTCAAGGTGCTCTGCCTTTTTCAACTGCTAAATGACTCAAAACCTTTGTTCTTTTATACCTTTTTGCTAAACAATCATAGTTTGTGTCTTTGATGTGCCAACAGTTTAGTACTTGCATTGAACGCTGAGCGGTCACATGCCATTTAACATTAAATTGCCCATTCTTACTCAATGTACACCATTACAATAAAAGCTTAAGCATCACATCAGAGGCGGCAATCAGGGAGATCAGACTTCATAAAAAAATGACAGAACTTTGAATTGTTTTTTTATATACCCTGGTGTACTTACTTTAAATTTCTGAGATTCAAAATAACTTTACCAAGATAAAAAAAAAAAACACCCGAAAATCACATTATCTTTACAATAAAATGCTGTGAGGCAGACGTGCTAACCACTCAGCCACTGTGCTACCCTTTGCATATGCTAGTGTTTTCTTAATGTGCATTAGTTTTACCGTGCTCTCCTACATTGTCCCTGAAATACTTATATGATACATTCACGTAAGCTTATACCAAGTCACAGTTGTTGTTTTTGTACAAGTGATATACTAATAATGTTTAGTATGAAATACTCAGTTATTTGCATCATACACACTGCCAAACGTGAGGAGAATATCACAGTTGACCCATTTATGTGGAGATACCTCCCCAGCATCAGATTTACTCACTCTTCTTGAAAGCTGACTGCCTACCTCAGGCAATCAGCTTTCTCTACATGGTTGGCAGAATGACTGCTCATGCATCAGTTTAGTTGTACAAAAGAGAAGCATTTGTCTGTGAGTCGCCATTTCAGATGGTGTTTAAGACTGCAGTCTTAGGCAATTTAACAACCTCTTTGTCTGCAAAAACCAACTGTGCGGCACTGGACCATGATACATTTGTGAAGAACTACTCATAACTGAAAAGTTAAAATACAGTCAAGATGTGATTTTTTTGTTTGTTTTTAATCTGGCTATTTTTAGGCTTATGGGTACAGAGCTTACATCACTCATCTGGCCATATGACAGCATTTTGTCAGTGTTTTGTTCATACTCAGTGAACAGGAAAGAGTCCGATGCCTACTGCATGTAAAACATAAATAAAGAGGCTTGCCTTGCATTATGGCAGGGTTAAGTGAGATTCCGTTTGCATTCACACTGTGCCTACTGGGCAGAGCTGTGGGGACGTGAGCTACAGTAGGAGATCCTATTGAGCTGATATATGAACTGGGGTCTTCATTTTCACATAAAAGCTCAACCCATCATCTAGTAACGGGAATAACTTCCAGTGCTATGAACAGTCTGTACGTTCTTGTCTGTTTGTTTATATTTCAGAAAGACTTCAAGGCAAAATTATATGCAGTTAGGATTATAACTATCCTGGAACTGAAAGACATATTCAGAAGATATCTACCAGCAGAATGAACTCCAAAATCATTTCACAGGTTTGTCTCTCAGCTGCTGTTCTGATGCTTGCTTTTCTTGTTACTCATCAGAAAATTAGATCTATTATCCGATCATGTACTTGTGCACTTGCTATTATAAAAAAAAAAATACATGCTTACATTTTTTAATAATTTGTTGACTTTGCTTAGAGAACAAAGTTTCAAATATTTCTGTGTGCACATCTCATTATTACAAAAATGTAAAAGAAGATATTGATGCAGAGGGAGATTTTGCATATGTTGTTTTGTGCTACCATCTCAGCAATGTGGCCTAGTCTGTAATATTTTTTGTTACAGCAATCTCCAAACAGCTAGAAGATGAGTAGCTGTTTTAATGTTGTCCATGTAACCATGGCAACCTGTCCTCTTTCACCGCATGCAAATATGAAAAAAAGTACATTCGCATTTTTTTGTGATCAATAAACAAAACCGGCAAAGGCAAAAATATAGCAGAAACAACGCATCCCTATTTTATCCAGGGATTGCATTTATTTCTATACTTCATTTAATTATGGTCAGTATTTTGAAAATTCATGGTCACACCAAAAATATGGACTGAAATTGAAATGAATCGACTTTCGTATTGGCTGGTATTGCGCGAAGAGGTTCTAGGTATGAAAAATGAAGAATTTCTATTATATTTGGTCTTTAGTACCTTTTGTAAATGTCAGAGGGAACAGCGTAATAGATTTAATGCAGTACTTTAGACACAGAAAACAGTATTTACAAATGTTTTTTTTTTCTTCAGGAAATATGGACATTTCAAACATATTTTTGAATATCATGCTTCTTAATCGGCCACCTCATCCGATATAATGTTTTACCAAAATAGCATTAACGGGAGAAAAACAGACAACCTGAATGTTGATATAAATAATTATATTATTCTCAATCTGCAAGGCCGTTGTGCAAAAACTTTGAACAGCAATGTTGAAAATCAATAAATAAAGCTGGACAAATAGTCACAAATTATAAAAGAAGTGTCTGGGCTCTTGTTCCTAATGTTCAATGACAGGACATCGAGTGAATATCAGGTTTTCGAGCTTGGAATCATGAGTGATCTGTGATGAAGTTGTACTGACCCTTCAGAATATGACCTCTCAATTTATATTAGAATTTTTTGCTGCCAGAAGAGAAGTGGCTGGAATGAAAATCAGTTCTCCCAAATTACGGAGGATAATTCTCACCTACAATGACCTGAAGACTGAAATGTTTTCTGTAGGAGAAGAATTCAGTACATTAACACCTTGTTTGCCAGTTGTATAATATAAAAACGGAGTTTGTGAAATAAATGATGGAAAGTTTTAAGACACCGTTTGCCTTGTGGAGTTTTTTTTTTTTTCTTGTGCTCACATCTTAGGCCTGTGTAATTCAATACTCTTCTTATTTCCAATGCAGATGTACCAAAGCATCTTAAAAAGAATGTCAATGTTAAAGAACTATATTTATAAACATTACAAAGATGTACGTATCTTAACTCTGTATTAATTTCTTGTACCAAATCCACAGAACTTGATAAGGATTATAAGAGTATAGATATGATCATTCTCATTTTTTCTTGACTACAATGACACTCTATTCACAGCTTATAAACCAGGCTGAATACCAGACCTTTGCTATGAGACATTTAGGTTGTCTCCATTATAAATTGCTTTTGTAATACAATCACAACTTATGAGATGGCTTTTCAGTCACCTCCATGTTTTCTTTCTTATAGCAAAAGTAAATTTCACAATCCCTTCTGACAAAATTCAAGCTCAATTAGGGAAAAAAGCTAATTTACTACTCCCTGGAGCAGTTGAGAATCACACATATTTGTTGTTTTTTGATTCTGTGGCTTTTTGAATACTTATTGTATTATACTGGTGGCATAACACTTAATTATATTCTTCAGTTTGTTACAGACTTCATTTAAATGCAGAATGCTGGTATAGTTTGCTGTCACAAATAACTTGCCTTTCTACTCTGACTCTGCTTACTGGTAAAATTTGTGAATGGTAACAGTTTTGGACATCCTTAATAAGCTTTACAGTTTTGGGAAGAAATATTTCTCTTCGCTCATATATTTTGCATTACTGTGACTGAATCCAAACAAAGTATTGGTGGTCATGAGATCTTGCATAACCATTCATCTCTTGAAGGAACTGACAATAAATACAAGAAAGTTGGGCTAGCCTTGCATTTTCTATTAATTGATATTATGTACAAGTACAATATTATTATTAGATACAGTTTGGACAGTGTTCAATTCTAGTAACATTACAGACAGCACATGCCCACACGCGCGCACACACAATCATGCACATTATGGGCAAATTACAGACACCAGTTAGCCTAAATCGCATGTACTTTGAAAGAACCAGACAACTTGGAGAAAACTTGAGAGACCACCAACCATGCTGGCAGAAACAGAGAGGGTTGAGAAGATTTTCACCGTACCGTGCCACCCACCGAAGAGCCATGCCTGCAATGCAGCACAGCCAGAGGAGGAGTAGAATGAAGAAGGGGAGCCAGTGAGAGCAGAAAACACCAAGCCACAGCAGTGATGCCTCCGACAGCCCAGTGGTCTCTGTTACTGCTGTAGTAACCCTGGCCACATTGCCTGCTACTGCCCTGCTGTTGCTCCTTGCCATTACCCCACACAACATCTGGGAAGCAACAAATGGGTAATGCCGTGATGGGGGCATCACCCAAGCTCTGCACCAACCCCCCAGAGTGGACCGTCTGGTGTAGATAATGGTATCTTTGTCGAATGCCTGGTGGAGGGCATCCCCTATTCAGCCCTCGTGGACATGGGGTCTGCCATCTTGCTTATCCATCCTGGCGCCCTCTCCCTGGCACAAGCCAGGCAGCTCCACCCGAATGGAAGATGATGGGAGTCCAACTTGCCCCCATGACCGGCATTTGCACACACATGCAGGAGAGAAAGCAGCTGTGCATCCATCTGGCAGGACGGACTATAGAGCAGGAGGTGTAGCTGGTGGACATCCACGACTCCTGTATCATTGGTTTGGATTTGCAAGGCAGGGGTAACACAGCCGCAGTGCACGAGGGATGAGATCATGCCAACCCCAGCAGATTCAAATGCTCCAGCTGCACCTGCTGGTCTAGTGCTCCATATCAACACAGTGACATCCACCAGACAACACAGAAGTGACCTCCTTAGATTGTGCAGGCTGTGCACGAGTTGTGATAGTGCAGCTGAGCAGACCTGACCGTAGCCAACAGTGTCAGCTGAGGGCTCTCCTGGACCAGCAACCGGACATCTTTGCCACCAGGGATAATGACTTCCATCCCACCTCCCTCATGTAGCACTACATAGACACCAGAGACATCCCACCCATCCTTCTATGAAGAGGCAAACTGCAGAGCAGCAGATCTATGAGATGGCAGTGGCTGGAGTGATTGAGCCCTCTGAAAAGTCCGTGGACAGCGCTGGCAGTCCTCATCAAGAAGAAA
This sequence comes from Gymnarchus niloticus, assembly GCA_009936485.2. Lineage (NCBI taxonomy): Eukaryota > Metazoa > Chordata > Actinopteri > Osteoglossiformes > Gymnarchidae > Gymnarchus > Gymnarchus niloticus. Next base: position 88,194 of record JAACJT020003247.1, on the reverse strand, counting down.
GATATGCCTTGGTGTTTTTGAGAGGACTACTGAAAACTGCATGTGATCACCCGTAAGGACTCCAGTCCATTGCACCAGATAAACAACATGCTGGATCACATCACCACGTTGACATAGTTCAGCTCCTTAGACTTCCAAAGTGGTCATTGGCAGGTGGAACTGGCCCCAGATGCCGACCCAAGACCGCCTTCTTCACTGGTTAGGGACTGTGGCACTTTCAGACAATGCCATTTGGGCTCGGTAATGTGCCTGCCACATTCAACAGGTTGATGGAGCATGTCCTGGCTCACACCCTCCACAGCCAGTGCATTGTTTATTTGGATGATCTGCTGATCAGTGCCACTGACTTCGATAGGGCCATCAGGAACCTTTGAACAGTCTTCGCAGCAATCCGCCAGGCAGGTTTAATGATTTCCTCTTCTAACAGAAGACTGAGCCACATCATCAGCAAAGAATGTGTGGCTACTGACCCGAAGAAGATGGCAGCAGAATGGGATTAGCCTCACCCGTAATCCATTTCTGAGTTGTGCAGCATCATGGGGCTCACATTCTAGTACAGGAGCTTCATCTGGAACTTATCCACCATCGTCAGGCCACTGCACCGGCTCACGGAGAAAGGGAAGAGCTTCGAGTGGACAGATGCCTGCACAGAAGCCTTCGACCGGCCTCAAATGACACTCGCTAACATCCTGGTACTGGTGTATCTGGACCCACAGCTTCCGTTCATTGTGGACACTGACGGCAGCAATGTGGGGCTAGGTGCAGTGCTGTCCCAGGCAGGATTGTAGGGGGAGCGTGTGGTTGTGTACTGCACCCATACATTGAGCCCGCCAGAGTGCAATTACTGTGTAACCCACCAGTAACTCCTAACTGTAGTGCAAGCTTGCAGGCAATTCCATCCTTACCTCTGCAGGTAGCAGTTCCCATTGTGGACGGAGAATGCCTCTCTCACCTGGCTGCTGGGATTCCACAACCTGAAGGGACAGCTATCAGAATCAGAATCAGAATATCTTTATTGTCATTGTAACGGGTACAACGAAATTAAGTGCAGTCCCTGTGTCAGCTAGATTGCTAGCAGAAGGTGCTGGCAGAGTTTCAAGGTACAGCATCGCCCCCAGGCACCACCTGCAGCCGCATCTGGTGGGCACCCCCATGGAGACTGTGTGGATGGATATTCTGGGCCCCTTCCCCTACAGTGTTGCCTGGAATCGCTACATACGCATGACCATGGACTACATTACAATGATGCCCAAAGCGTATGCAGTTCCCAACCAGGGTGCCACCACCAACAGCAGAAAGACTGATGAAGGAGTTTTTCTATCGCTTTGGGGCACCAGAGGAACTGAACAGTGATCAGCAGAAGAACCTTGAAGCACAGGTGCTCAGTGATGTATGCTGGGGATAGTGAAGACACGCACCACTCCCCTCCATCTTCAGAACAACAGACTTGTGGAGCAGTTTCACCATACCCTATATATACAGCTTGCAATTCTGGTCGATCAGCATCAGCGTGATTGGGACTCCATCATTCCCATGTCCTGTGGGGATACTGGACAGTAGTGCAGGAGAGCACTGGGCGCAGTCCAGCATGCATGTTTGGCTGAGAGCTCCACACCCCGGTGGATCTAGTGTGCGGCCTGCCCCTGGAGTTGGCCCTGCCAGTGACACTGGACATGGAGTACTTGTGCTGACTCAGGGAATGTCTGTCTGCTGTGCATGAACCAGCCAGACAGCACCAGGGAGCAGCAATGGCACAGCAAAAACAGCAAAAACCCTTCAAGATGGCACCACTGAGGAAGGCTGCCTATGCTAGTGCCTGCAACCTACATTGCAATCTTTGTGTATTTTTACCATATTTCTCATCTTGTTTTCTGCATTATTTTTGAGCTAGCCCATGGTTACATAACACACAACCAACAAATTCTAATAAGCATTGGAAAGGACTTTACTCACCACTCCGACGGCCTTTTTTATCCCAACCCTGACTGGCCCTTGGAAATCACCCTGAGCCAGGTAAACAAAGGACTCACTCTCCCGAGACGGCAACGACGACAAGGGAAAAGAGCTGGCATGAGGAACTGAGTATGAGCTAAGGCACACTCCACACCGATGTCCAGTCCATTGACAACAAACTGGATGACTTTAGGGCCCAAATACAGTTCCAGTGAGACTTAAGGGACTGCAACGCTCATTGTCTCGCTGAGACATGGCTAACGCCAACCATTCCGGTCCATGCTGTACAGCTGCCTGGGTTCTCCCTTCATAGCTTGGACAGGACAGAGAACTCGGGGAAAACTTGGGATGGTGGAGTGTGTGTTATGGTTAACAACAAACGGTGCAGTGTAGGGAGCGTCGACCGTCTTAAATAATTATGCACTCTGGACCTGGAATACCTCACCATCAAATGCCATCCCTCATGAATTCACTTCTGCCATCATTGTGTTTATATTCCACCTCAGGCTCACACAGACACTGCTTTAATGACACTTCACAGAGATATTCAACTGCTACAAACAGTAAACCCAGACGCAGCGCTGGTGATTAAAGGAGACTTTAATAGGTCTAACTTGAAAAAAGTCATGCCAGATTTTTATCAGCACATAACCTGCAGCACTAGGGGAGAAAGGACGCTGAATCACTGTTACACACAACACAGGGACTGCTACAAGGCAAGAAAAATACTGCCATTTGGTTAATCAGACCATGCCGCCATTTTACTCCTTCCAAAATATAAACAAAAGCTGTGGAGGGAGGACCCAGTGATGAGGAAGGTGACACTCTGGTCTAAGCAACCACAAGTCATGCTACAAGACGCACTGGAGGACACAGACTGGGAGATGTTCTGGTACAGCTCTGAGGATATCAGCGAGTTTACAGCAGCGGTGCTCAGTTACACAGAATTTCTGATTGGAAAGACTATTCAGAAGGCATGGGTTAATCGATCGGTGCACAAGGCTCTGAATGCACGTACTACTACTTATAACGCAGGGCTGCATACCGGCAACATGGATGGATACAAAGCGGCTTCCTACAACCTGAGGAAAACAGTAAAGAAAGCCAAAAGGGAATTTAGGGATAAGATTGAGACCCAGTTCAAACAGGCAGACTTCAGGCATCTGTGGCAGACCATGCATACTGTTACAGAGTATAAACCTAAGCCTCTCACCATAGACGATGCCAGTGTCTCCCTAGCTAATGAACTGAATACTTTCTGTTCATGGTTTGAAGTTCCTGCCACCAGTACAGACCAGAAAACCCATGAGTATGAACATTCGAGTTCAGCTGGGGACCAGCAAATACTAGCCATTTCTGAGCTGGATCTGAGGAAGCTGTTAAGCAAAGTTAACACTAGAAAAGCATGTAGCCCAGATAACATCCTCGGGTGAGTGCTAAAACTCTGTGCTAACCAACTAGCACCAGTCTTCACCACCATGTTTAATCTCTCCCTGATCCACTGGGTTGTTCCCACCTGTTTTAAGTCCTCCATCATAATTCCTGTCCCTCAAAGCTCCCGTCCTGCCTCCCTGAATGAGTACTGCCCTGTAGCACTCACTTCTATAGTGAAGTGCTTCGAAAAACTGGTCAGAGCCTACATTTGTTCCTCCCTTCCCAGCTGTCTGGATCCATTGCAGTTTGCATACTGGACCAATAGCCTATATCCTACACACTGTCCTCTCCCACCTGAATCAGAGGAAAGGGGACTATGTGCAGATGCTGTTTGTGAATTACAGCTCTGCCTTCAACACCATCGTCCCCTCGAACCTCTGCAAAAAGGTCCTCGATCTAGGGCTGAACTATTCCATGTGTCACTGGATCCTAGACTTTTTGGCAGGAAGCCCCCAGGTGGTCAGGATGGGAAATCACATCTCCTCCACACTCACCCTCAGCACTGGAGCCCCCCAGGGCTGTGTCCTAAGCCCCCTGCTTTACTCCCTCTACACCAGCGACTGTGTGGCCAAACACAGCTCCAATAGGTTGGTGAAGTTTGCTGACGACATGGTGGTAGTGGGCCTAATCACTAAAAATGATGAGAAGGCCTACTTAGATGAGGTGGATATCCTCTCCACATGGTGTCACATTAACAATCGCTCCCTGAATGTCACCAAAACTAAGAAGATGGCCATTGATAATGGGAGAAAGCAGGTGAAGGACTACAGCCCCCTAATGATCAACGGGGCCACAGTTAAGAGGGTTATCAGTCTCAAATATCTTGGGGTCCGTGTCACAGAAGACCTCTCCTGGACAACACACACAAATACCCTGGTGACAGCGCTGTTATCATCTCCAATGCCTGGCCAGATTCACGATCTCCCATCAGGTTCTGAGTGCTTTCTACACTGGTCCAGTGGAGAGCCTTCTGACAGGGAGTATCACAGCTTGGTATGGAGGCACCACGATCCAGGACTGGAAGGTGCTGTCCAGAGTGGTGAGAGCAGCAGAGAAAGCCATCAGGACCTCGCTCCCCTGCCTCACAGATATCTACATCCAGCGATGCGGGACCAGGGCCAGGAAAGTCATTAGAGACGGCCACCACCCAGGACATAGACTCTTCTCAGTGCTCCCATCAGGGAAGCACACAAATATACGCACACACATTTATAATTTGCACTGCAGACTTGTATTTGCATGCTGTACAAGGTTTTGCACAACACAATGTTAGTTCTCATATTTTGCACACTCATGTCATACTTTATTCTAATCTTACTTAAATCGTGTAGCTTATGTTATATATTCCCTTATTATACTGCTTCTTTGTTTTCTTTTTTGTTGTTTTTGTGTGTTATTGCAATGTGGGACAAGGTACTAAGGAAAAACCTTTCACTGCACTACATCACATGTATGTAACCCGCACGTGACAAATAAAGAACCTTGAACAGAGAGAGTACAACGTGTGCTGCTGGGGGCAGGACTTTACCACTGGTGATTAGGTGTGGGTGTACTGCCCAACAAAACTAGACAGCCACTGGGTGGGTCCGGGAGAAGTGTCGGAGTGTCTCTTAGGCGTTGTTTACTGGGTACAGATGCCACTGTAGTGTTGCACTGGGACCGTCTGACTTAGTATCGACCTCTGGCTCTATTGGAACAGCCTTTGCCAGAGGAAGGGGTGAGTACCCTGCTGGATGGGTCTCCTGCAAACACCAAGACGCCTATGGCTTAGCGGCAACAGTGGGATAGGCACTGCCTGGGACACCTGGCTGACTATGTTGGAATTAGAAGGCTAGCACAGTGCCAAATATTGTGTGTGTTGTGTTGTGCCTTTGTAGTCTGGTGTGTAAATATGTGATGTCATGTTATGTCTGTGTTTGGTGTGTGTGCAAGTGCCCACCGTGAACAAGCATGTTAGTGGATAATAAGGGTAACATGGTGGGCACTGCATGTTGTGGTTGGTTGTAAGGCTGAGATGTGAGTGTAAATACTTTTGTAATTCAACTTTGAGTCTGAACCTTAATTCAGAGTGCACTATGGCACTCAGTTTTGGCACAATACAGTGCCATGAAAAAGAATTTGCCCCCTTCCTGAGTCCCTCTATTTCTGTTTATTAACAAGACTTAATTGTTTCTGATCTCTAAACAAATTTAGTATAAGACAAAAGACAACCTGACTAAGCACAATACACAGTTGTCAAGTGATCTTGTGATTTATTGAAGAAGACTTATTGGCTATTTGATTATAACATTTAATAGGCTAAAATCCTATTTAAGTTATTACTCAATGTTCTATTCAGCAAAATTACAAAAGTATAATGACCTTACGGCTTACTTTTTTATATGTGCATTACAAGTGCTTGTATTTTAAGGTGTTATGCTTGAAGATGAAGCTGCCCAGTTTCTTTAACTAAGCAAATAAATGCTAATGACAAGCGCTGCTCTAGAGCTGCTCTTAATAACAGCTAACATGTGGCTAATGCATCACTTTATGAGGACATGCTTAGAAACATTTAATATAAGAGGATAATAGTATATAATTTTCCAATCTTGGTATGCAAGTTAGCACACCTACTTATAAGCAAGAGGAAATGATGGAATGGAAGAGGGGTCTTATGAAACTTTTGATCATGCTACAATTTTATAGACAGTTGAAATGCTTTGGTTTCTATTTGGGGACTGTTTAGTTTTTTTTTCTTGGAATGTCACTGATTGATTAGATTCAAACATTCAAAGTGTTGAGAGTAACATCAGTCAATCATTTTTTCTAGTGTTATTTGTATTGGTACGCATGCTAAATACTACTGTTTATCTTGTGCAAACCATATTCAGACAGGAGCCCCCATGGACTATGATGTTTGCGGATGACATTGTGCTCTGTAGTGAGAATAGGGAGTAGACTGAGGAGACCCCGGAGAGGTGGAGGTATGCTCTAGAGAGGAAAGGAATGAAGGTCAGTAGGACTAAAAGAGAATACATGTGTGTGAATGAGAGAGAAGACAGTGGAATGGTGAGGATGCAGGGAGTAGAGTTGGTGAAGGTGGATAAGTTTAAATACTTGGGGTCAACAGTTCAGAGTCACAGGAGTGCTGAAAAGAGGTGAAGAAGAGAGTGCAGGCAGGGTGGAGTGGGTGGAGAAGAGTGTCAGGAGTGATTTGTGACAGACAGGTACCAGGAAGAGTGAAAGGGCAGGTCTACAAGACGGTAGCGAGGCCAGCTATGTTATATAGGCTGGAGACAGTGGCACTGACAAAAAGATAGGAGGCAGAGCTGGAGGTGGCAGTTAATGATGTTAAGATTTTCATTGTGTGTGACGAGGATGGACAGAATTAGGAACAAGTATATTAGAGGGTCAGCTCAGGTTGGACGGTTTGGAGACAAAGACAGAGAGGTGAGATTGCATTGGTTTGGACATGTGCAGAGGAGAGATGCTGGGTATATTGGGAGAAGGATGCTGAGGATGGAACTGCCAGGCAAGAGGAAAGGAGGAAGACCAAAGAGGAGGTTTATGGATGTGGTGAGAAAGGACATGCAGGTGGTTGGTGTGACAGGGCGGGATCCGGAGGACATAAGGAGATGGAGAAGGTTGATCTGCTGTGGCGACCCCTGATGGGAGCAGCCAAAAGTGAATGATGATCTTATGCAAACTATAACACATTGATTCAGTTTAAAAACATGTAAATCACTGTAACCCATCCATAAAGAACATTCCTCATAGAGGTGTAATTGTGCTGGTTTTAGAAATCAACCCCTGACTGCTTTACAGATCTTCTACCATCACTTTTGGTAAGACAGATTCCAGATAAAAGGAGTCTTTATCCCACCAGTTTAATACAATCAGAAGTGTCTTTCTGACCAAAGTCCAACAAAACTCCGATCACTAGGCAAACCCACTTTCAGACAGTGGAATGAGATTACAAAACAGACAAGGCAGCCAAAACCAAAATAAACTAAGAAAATCTAACGGTAACCTGTCATGGAGAATAGTCAGCAGTAGTCACTACCACTAAGGTTGCAATACTGGAAATACTGGTTTTGGCAGTAGGATCACCATGTCAAGTATGACACCAAGATTTTATTGTTTCTCGATGCACCTGTTGTGAATAAAATGAAGACCTCTTCATAGCAGTGTAATCCCTAGTCCTAAATTTCCCTTTATTGACACGTGAGTGGAAAGGTGCATTTTCAGAATTTCATGAATTCCCATTTTGTGACATCTGTAGGGCTCAAGAACTTTTTGTGTGATGTCAGAGATGTACCTGAGGGTTCTCTGCCTTTCTCTGGGTTGCCCCCTGACAATGGATTTTGATTGTGTATGAACTTCTTTTAAAACCCATGAAACAAATGAAATTATTGAAAGCCACACCACACTTCCATACCTTCCAAACAATGATTAAAATAATATTATCTCAAGAAATAATTCATCTGGATTTGAATAATTGTGTAAGAGGATGAAAGCTAGAAATGTATGAGTAAGAGAAATTGTGTGATATTGTGTGATTGTGTGTCTGAATAAATATTTTGAACATTAGCATTTTCTGCAGTCTATGCATGCAAGTGTAGGATTTGACCTGAACAGTGAAGTTGTACCTATGTGTGATATTTTTGTTTACAAACATTAAATCTTCCATTTTACCTGCTTAGGTTACCCCAAGAAGCAATATCCAAAAGTTTCAGGCTAAAAGATTAAAGTTTAATTTAAGGGCATCATCTTAAATTTCAGAAACAGGTCAGAAATGATTTGAACATAATAGCAGAGTTACATAATTCAGGTCAAGCCAATTCAGTTTTGTATATTAGACGACCATCTAATAAACAAAATAGAGTCATTTTTGGATTTTTAATGGACAACCAGAAGAACTGTCTTTCAAAACAAAACATACCGAGCATCAAAGGAAAAAACTCTGGTCTGTACCTAGTATTGCATTTTAAATGGACTCAGCTGTCTGCAAACAAATGTCAGCATTCAGCTTTACTTATCGAATGCTTCAAACTCAAAGGGCAGCAGTTACAACACAAAACAGCCTTTAAGGAATTTTTCCTTAGAAAAATATAACATCCTTTTTTAATAGGTATATATTATGCAATATGTTATTATCTAAGGGAGCAATGTCCATTTAATAAAACAAACACCGATTAGCAGCAAAATCATAGTCCTCATATAAGAATACACTTTCAGGGTCATTTTCATCTCATCTAGAGAAATCTTTTGAATACTTCAAAAGTGTACCTCAGCCCAGGAAGGCAGCTGAGAGAAAATAAAACTGTCAACATACCTTGATTCAAAACCTGTGCTCTCTTATATTACTTGGTGAAAAAAAGACAGTATGATGAAAAACAACCCAAGGTTTGGGTTACCTACATATCTTTTAATTATTAAAATGATCTATATTTCATACCTTTACAAATTTAAAGTGTAGAACCAACGTCTTCAAGACTTGAATTTACTTAACTTGTGGTTAATGCAACATTGCCTGCTAATTAACTAAAAACTTGTTTTTTTTTTTTTGTTAAATGCAAGGCTTGCCAAAATGTTATTGAATTAACACTTGAATTAAATTGAACTAAATTTCTAAAATTCACTTGGTTAATGGAATATGTTCAAGGAGAAAAATGTTTTTATTTTGTCTTTTTACTATGACACAGGCAGTAAATTCATTTTTATTTTGTCTTTTACTATTGATGATTCCATGTCCAATATTAATAAGCAGACTGAAATTTAGAAATGTGCTCATTTCAATTACATTTGCTGTTCAGTATTAATAGTGTCAGCTAATGCAAATCATTTAGCCAACTAAGTGCTAAATCTCTGGTTTTTCGGAATATCTGAACACTTTGAGGAAAAAATGCCAATAATAGGTACCAAGCTATTAGCTAATGTTAGCTGGCTAGCAACTATATTTAATTGCAAAGAACAGTGTACTGTACTAGGAAGACTTTGACAAAACTAAATTTTATATTTCCACCTTCTTCACCAAAGTACAATCCATGGTAAGCTACCTAGCTGCCAAAAATGACAGGCTTCCACTTTATAGCTAAAAGGATAGCTAGGTTAAAGATATTCTCATATTTGTATACTGTCATGCTAGCTGGGCCAGTGGAAGGAGGCCGTACCTAAGAGAAAAGTTATTGATTAGCTTGTTTTTGACCTGACTGGAAAATATATAAGGTATACACAGCAGTCTGATGATTTTTGGCTCACCACTCCATAACTTACATGACAAACTGCTTAATAGTGGTACTTAGTTGCAGTGTTAATATATTCTTTTCTGTTTTGTTCCTAATAAATTGTAAAAGTACAGTACATTTTCAAAGGAAATTGCATGGACACAGAAGCAGATTTGCTTCAAGTTAAAATTACTTGGTTTTGCTTTGATCTGAGTAGAATACACACTTTATGTTTTAATACATATTTATATGAGTCTTTAGGCTTTAAAGATACCGATTCACCTAGACCACATGTCTTGGGGCAGTGTGAGAAAACCCACACAAATTTGGAGAGAACAAGAAATTCACACAGATCCAGAGTGGAGTCAAATGTACACAGGTATCGACATAGAATCAGATTTAAGTCAGATACCTGACAGACAAAACACAACTATTAGTATAATGACAGAAAATGACTGAAAATTAAGAAGACAACATAAAAGTAAAATTTGACTCTTCTTATGACCAGTCCAGCAAGTACCTTTGTTAAATCAAATGAACAGCTGATAAAATCACAGGGCTGCTCTCATTTATCACCCGGATCATTCCTAGAGAATGACTTTGATCAGGCTGACATGGGGGGAGGGACATCATCCTAATTGTCTGACCATAGGTAAACTGGTTCTAACAGAGATAATCTAAATGTTTTTATTGACATCCACTTGACCTGGGTGCTTTATGAGCTATGTTATATGTAAAGGTAGTAACATTATGATGTACTAATATTGTGCTCCATCTCCATTTTATTTTCTCATTGATTAATGAGCATTCTAAAAATTAATTTGCATCATTTGAAGAGTTATACTAAGATAGCACTTAGCATTCTTCTGAGTTGATGGTTCTTCTTTTGAAGCATGACATAATGCATGAGAAAATATTGAACATCCTAGTATATGTAAAAATGATAGGTGAAGTCAGCTGTCTCTAAAGAGAGGGTCAACTGACACTGTATTTGTCATCTTTTAAACACTTTAACCATTGAGCCCTTCTGATTAAGCCAGCTCTTGACCTCCAGCTCTTTCTTCACATCTCCTTTCCTGATTATCTTTAGAAGCAAAAAATGATGACCGTGTTATCAGAAACTTCCAAGTCTGGGCACAGAAATATCACATCAAACAGACATATATGCTTTTGGGACATGCACACACAACCTGTTGCCAGCAATTTTCAAATTCATCTTAAATCCCAGCCCAAAAATTTGCTACAATTACTAGCATAATTCACTGCTATTAAAACATTTGAAATACCAATTTCACTGAGCAAATGACTGAACCCAGACTAATATATTCAGAAAAGCTAATTAATTTGTACTACTTTAGTTTCCCTGTACATTTTTGTGTCATATCAAATTCAGCAGAATATAATTAGCCTGAAAACTGAGGCTTTCACACTGGGGAAGCATGGAGTTCCTGTTTTTAACCGTCACTCAGTAAAATGTTTTCTTTAAAATAATAATAATAAAACAGCAGCAGCAATAGTAATAATAAGTATTATATTTAGTAGCTCTATGAAAATTCATTTGCTATTTACAAACTTAAGAACATATCTGTGGCACTATGAAAGTGTCTGCCTTCACCTTGAGCTCCCACTGGTTAAAGATCACCTATTTCATTTCACTGTTTTAGCTCTGGAGGAGCTTTGGCCTGGGCCACCACAGTGTGGAGCCACCAGGCTGATCTGTGCATAACTCACACCTCCTTCTTAAAGTAATTCAGAAGGTTTCAGACTATTCTGGGTGCACCAGGTATGAGGACATCTCTGCCTGCACAATGTCCAGGTAGGACACTGCAGGGTCACCTGTCCCTCCAGGCCAGGAGGCAGCTTCCTGCTCCACAGGTTCCCCTCAGACGTTGTTTCAGACTGTAGACCCCAATTCAGATACTTCTGGTGCACCTTCTGTGCCATCCTCAAAACCACAGTCAGCTCTCCTCAGGTATCCACAAACAGCCAGGTGGAGAGGGCCAAGTAGAGTGTTGAGCAGCTTCTTTAGGCTTAAGCGGTGTCCAACCAAAGAACCTGCAGCCAGTACCTGCTATGGGATGAGCCCACAACACTCACAATCATCTTGCACCGGTATGCCCCCTTTTGAGTGTGTCTGTTGCAGCTCACCACCCCTGTGTTCTTCAGAGGAACCTGCTGTTAACCTTCCATTTGCCCAAATGGCATTACAATGGTGTCATCAGGCCTGGCACCAAGCCCAGGCCTCCATCCTGAGGGCCAAATACTACTGTGTAGAGCTGCTGCCTGTTGCAGCTGCTCCACTCTAAATACAAAGGATGACTATCCTTCGTTTTCTAGCCTCCCCAAAGCTCTGACTAGTGTCCTTGCCTGTTACTGTTCAATCCACTTTCACTGTGTGTTCATGTTTCTTGGTACTCCCACGCTCCTTGCCTCCTGCAACCCCTGAGTAAAGATTGTCCTGTTTTGCACTTTAACCCAGCTCCGTAGTCTCTCACTCTCTACACCTGGATCCATAGGATGAGCATGTAAACTCCACAAACAAACACCGAGCAAGAGGCAGGAATCAACATTGAATGTCTGCAGTGATAAGCAAGAAAATATGTTCTAAAATGCCTTTGGTGATTTGCAATTATAGCCTTCATTAGCAAATTACAGTGTTTATCTAAGGATAATGAAGTAATTAATGACTCGCTCTGATACTGCCTCCTCATGGTAAGGTGCCTTGTCAGGGCAAGGAGGCTCGTGGTCATCAGGGAAGTTAAGAGATATGTTACCTTGCATTTTTAAGTCCTGTTTGTTTCACCAATGGCAAGCCAATCTTAGAAAAGGTGACAGACGTAGCCTACAACTGACACTAGGCAGGAGTGATAGAGGATTGCATTGGGGGAAGATGATCACAGTGTTGACACTGATGGAGAACAGTTTAAACTACATAGAAGTCAATGGTTAACCATTTCTGGTTGACATAGTGCTGGTAGATGGGCCCCTGTGATCAGAAAGCGCTCAACATGCATCTTAGGAATATCTAAGGGTTCTTCAAAGTTCATTTCTGTGGCATTTAATCAGCAATGAAACAGACATAAGTCAGACCATGATGTAACATTTTGGGCAACCTCATACATCAAACATCACTGTCTAGTCACACCTACTCACGTTTCTCTGATATCATAGTAACAATGATGTCAACAAAATTCATTTTCTATTATATTGCATCTGTTATATATATATAGATTTGCATGGCAGAGTCAAATTAAACATGCATCTGTAAATAAAGCTTACATGACCATGTCGTCACAATGAAAGGAATATAGCTATATCCATTCCTCAGCCTGTAGGAATGGAGAGTTTACTCTGTCAATCCTACAGGAATTCCTGGTTTGATAGTAACGTAATTACACTTGTTCTACGGGCATGTCCGTGTGGTGAATGACTTCTATGGGTTTTGACTATTTATTGTCATTCTGGTCACTCTGTTTTATCCCTGTATCATTACTCATTTTGAGGTCCTGAGTGTATGGGAATTCCTTCTCGTGCATCACCCTCAAACACATTCTATTAATGTACACTTTACCATCTGGAGTGGCTCTCTACTTTTCAACCTGATGTTCTGCCAGCTCATAAATCAGGTAGGCGTCTTGATTATCAGTCATAGTACAAATTTTGTTCATTTTCAGCCAGTCCCATACAGGAAAAATTCCATCTGGGGTAAGTGTTGTGGTAGAAGTTGGTAGGTTTGACTGATCAGCAGTGGTGTAGGTGATAATCTTCTGCTTTGAAGTAGTGTCAGCTGCTCTAGGAACAAGACGTAGGGCTGACCATTGATGTACTTTTTTGCAGATTTTGTGCAATAGTTCTTTCTGCATGACTGTCTGACTGAGAATGACTGGGGTCTCATTTATAATGCAGACAACAAGCTCAGAACAGGTGTACAGAACTTTCAAAAGAAAATTAGGGATTTAAAAAAAAAAACATTAGAAAAAAAACACAGAACTTGTGCATATTCGTGGAAACTAAGGAGCATTTATTCACGACATTCGGATAATGCAGGAAATGACGACACCCTTTGTAAACAGGGAAACGCAGGTAAACGAGTTTCATGAGGAGGTGTAGCAAACAATAAGGCTGAAAAATTTTAAGTGGGACATATTGATTTTTCATTTATTGAATTGCAAATCCGGGAAGGCGCTACATCACGTTTCCTTACACTGTGACTAAACAGGCAAACAAAATATAAATTTACAGCAATGTCCATCATCATCATCATTCTCTTTTGGTTACTCCCATCAGGGGTCGCCACAGCAGACCAACAGTCTCCATCTCCTTCTGTCCTCTGCATCCCGTTCTCTCACACAAACCATCTGCATGTCCTCTCTCACCACATCCATAAACCTCCTCTTTGGTCTTCCTATTTTCCTCTTGCCTGGCAGCTCCATTCTCAGCATCCTTTTCCCAATATACCCAGCATCTCTCCTCTGCACGTGTCCAAACCAACGCAATCTTGCCTCTCTGGCTTTGTCTCAAAACCATCCAATCTGAGTTGACCCTCTAATATACTCATTCCTAATCCTGTCTATCCTCGTCCCACCCAGTGCAAATCTTAACATCTTTAACTCTGCCACCTCCAGCTCTGCTTCCTGTCTTTTCGTCAGTGCCACCGTCTCCAGCCCATATAACATAGCTGGTCTCACTACCATCTTGTAGACCTTCCCTTTCACTCTTACTGGTACCTGTCTGTCACAAATCACTCCTGACACCCTTTTCCACCCACTCCACCCTGCCTACACTTTCTTCTTCACCTCTTTTCCACAGTCCCCGCCACTCTGAGCTGTTGACCCTAGGTATTTAAACTCATCCACCTTCGCCAACTCCACTCCCTGCATCCTCACCATTCCGCTGTCCTCTCTCTCATTCACACACATGTATTCTCTTTTAGTCCTACTGACCTTCATTCCTCTCCTCTCTCGAGCATACCTCCACCTCTCCAGGGTCTCCTCAACCTGCTCCCTGCTCTTACTACAGATCACAATGTCATCCGCAAACATCTGCTCAACACACTCTCCTCACTTGTGAGTACGTTTACACAACATTTGCAATACCATGACTTGTAAACATAGACTTCATTGCATTGATGCCATTTTGACTTACATCATTTAGCTTGGTAATTACCAGAAATGATAAAAGTACTCTACAGAAAAACTGATCTGTTATAGTGAACAAAATCAGTTTTTAAGGTTGTCGTTCTCATTGCAATCAGTACATTTATATGAACAGGTCTTTCCTATACCTGTCAACAATCCTGGCCAATAGTATATGTTTGCAGATCTTTCTTTAAGCATTCCTGAATGTGAGTCATTTACTTGGTTCAGCATTTCATTTCTCAGCTGGTGTGATCAATGTTGCTTTGAACATTGTGCAATATGGCCAAATGTCTTTTAGTACAGCAAATTTCTGGATAGGTTATTTATTACATTTCTTTTAATGATTGCATTTCAAGGTTTTTGGCTGTTGATCTTGTGAATTTGTTTAGCTTGTCCTTTGACATGAAGATCTGATTTACGACCCAGTCTATCTCTAATTCCTCTTCCAACACATTTCGTGTCTGCTCTGTTAGGAATGCTTGGATTAAGGTGGACACGGTATGCAATTCTTTGCAAGTGTTGTACATAACTTTAAATTATAATTTTGTATCTTCAGAAACATTCTCTGTGCATTTATTTGGAACCTGTTGGAGTGGCTTTTTAAATATGCTTTCAAGTGACTTGAGGTCACTTTTAAAAGACAGTAAAAGTATTGCTAAAATGTTTTACAGCCATATAGCTAGCTAGCAGTTCCCTTTCTGCCTGTACATTCCCTGACTGACAATCTGTATGTATGTCACCAGTATGCTAATGGTTGTCTATCCTGTAGTACGAGTTCCCTGAGCTGTCATCTATAGAAAACTTCAGTATTGTGGTTGTTGGTGAGGTTTATATAAAAACCAACTTTTGTGCTTCGCGATGCCATTCTGTGTCATTCTCAAACAGTTTTCATAATATGGCACTGGTCCCAGACAGGTTAGGTATGAATTTAGCTGGGTTTAGCAACATACCCATAAGATCTTTCTTGTTCTTTGGAGGTGGTAACTGTGCATCAGCACTCACATATCTTTTCTTTACTGTGTTCAACCCATTTCCCATGAGCCATTGATCAATGTATTTCATTTTAGTTGGTCTGATTTTGCAGTTAAGACTAGTGTTGTGGACCTGGACTGCCCAGCCAGACTGTCAAAGTACAACTAGTAAGCCACAAGGATACAGCCCCAAATACCACCCACTGGGACACGATAATTACCTTAATCACCACCGCTTTTACGAGATCCAAAATCAAACATTAAAGCAAGCTCCTTCACGACAGACGATTTAGACGTCTCTGTCTTGACTCGTTGGCTGAGAGGTGTGTGCCGAAAAGGTTGCTGGTTAATACTACCTGTCAACAAATAGTTGAATTATACTAGTTACCATTTAACCCACCCTACTTTTTCAGCGGCTTGTTCTCCATTTTTTTCCCTCCCTTTTCTCGGTATGGATATCATCCACCAGACAGCAGGATCCAACACCACAAGCTAGCATCATAACCCATTGTCAAGATCCTATTTTTCTCACGTCATCTTCAGTTTTCCATATTTATTCCTTGGCTCGCTGCCCGGCAGCACCAGCTCCTTCATTATTGCACATTTTCCCATCCTTGTTTTATCAAAATAAAACAGCCTTCTGGGCTCACATCCACCTAAACACAGTTGTCTGCATGTTCTCAATCTATCACTGCCCCCCACAACAGGTTTCAACAAGTAATTTGAAAGTTTTGAAACATTTCATGTGCAGGCAAAGGCCGAATAACGACAAGGCATGCAAAATGATATACATTTCTAGTGATCAGAGACTGGAATGTTAAAGTGGGTAATAAGAAAGTGTGAAGTACTGTTAGCCAGCATGGACTTTAAAACAAAAGCAAAGCTGTACAAGCAGTTTCCTCTATCTCTTAATTTCCAATATATTCTTCAAGCAACAAAGAGTCATCTTTAATCCTGTTCATCACCAGATGGAATTCATGGAAATCAATGGACTACATTTCAGATGCCAAATGATGAAAGAGCTGAATTGAAATGTCAATGACTGGAGCATATTGTACAACTTATTATGAACCATTTATGTGCAAGTTACATTTGAAAATGAAAAGAAACAACAGGGTCATCTGACTTCCAAGAAATGAAGAGAATACATTCATTTCCCTCTAAGGAAATCATCAGAAATCGATTTGAGATGCTGAAACTATCTGATAGAGAACCAGATGAACCAAAGACAGAATTTAAAGGAATCATTCAAGGGGAATGTGAGAAATGATTAATCAAAATGATAGAATCAAGGATATTGAAATTAATGGTGGACGGCCCAGTGGAAATTGTAATAAAAGAAGAGAAACCAGAATTAGGAATGATAAAGATCTGAATTTTGATTGTCACAAAAGTTACCATGAAAGCCAAAGACTAATAAAACAACCACTGCAAAGTCACTGAAGAAGGATATAAACATGAAAAAACAAGACCTGTTTTTTAGAAGACCTGTAAGATTGAAAAGATGTTACAACCTCAAGTAGTTATCTTGAAGCACGTCAACTGGAAAATAATAAATGATGGAACAAAGATCAAGCAAAGATGAAAAGAACACTCAGAAGACCACTACAGCAAAGACATCAAGATATATCTAATGAAGTCAGATCTATGGAACAACCTTCAGTAGTGGACAAGGAGGCTAGATTAGCCCGGAGATCGCTACTGAAGACGGAGACCACGGGAATAAATGGCATCCACAAAGAAATATTACAAGCAGTGGGAGAAGAATCAATCAATGTTGACCATATTACGACACCAAATTTGGAAAACAACACACTGGCTAACTTATTGGAAGACATAAGTTTATATTAAAAACCAAAGAAGGAAGACCTGAGAGAGGGTGCAAAACATACAATTTCAGATTGCATACAAACGTTTCATTCAACACAGATTAGAGCCCTAGATATAAAGAGAATTGCCTGATGCATGAGCTGACTGAGATCTGAAGATACTAACTACGGCACTATGAAATGTATTGAAAGAGCCTTAAAATCAGTCAGCACTGTCAAAAAAAGGCTTCCCAGTATTTCTTTGAGAATTATTCACATATATTAAATGATTTATGGAAGGGGAATCATTGAATTTTATATAGTAATTAGAGATATAATCAGAGCCCAGCCTGACTAAAAGTAGGAAATACATAAGCAATCAAATATGGGTATGATGACCTTAATGATATGTCCATCTTCCCTTAAACTCACCCTAAAGCTCAGTCCTCCCAGGTCTCTGCAGGGTAAACACACATAGAACCTCACACAATGGGCCATTTAGGAAAGCCCAGTTTAATATACCAGTCATCTGATATTCTTAATGGGCTCTGGCATCTTTGCAGAAGAATGCACTTGTTTTTTTTTTTTTTTTTTTTTTTCTCTGCTATAATAAGTTAATGGCGGAAAATGTGGGGTCAGTAACATCTCCTTAATCTCCAGATAAGAAGTGACAGTGTAACGACCTTAAATTTTGGAGTATCGGACCTTTTCTTCCTGCCCAAATGCTTTAGCCAATGGGCTGATGAGGCAAAAGGCTGCATGACTGTCTTAGCTATAAAAACCATCAAAGATTTCATATCATGCATTATTGAGGATGCAACAGGTTCTGCTGTAAATCATATGAGTCAAGAGAGGCACAATTGCATTTGCTATCTCTGTGCATTGTATTTCCAGTTTTGCTTTGACTAATTGATCAAAAAACTGCTCAAGCCTTGGTTGGCAGTGTCCAAAAACTTTATCTCCTTTCTCTGGCATTTGTTTCAGCATCATTTCATCATCCTTATTCTTTGAACTATGTTCCTTCATTAAAATTATTCAGAATAATTTCTTAACATCACAAAACTATCGTCATGTTCTTCTGCTGGCCGCCAGTATCTCCAAGTGAATAAATCTCAGCTCTAGTTTGTCCCATTACATATAAATGTAACTGCATCGGAAATTGAGGCTATTTGATCTAAAGTATTGCATCATTTTAGTGGGAATTTAAATCTAGCATTCTAAGGTTTGAACTGATAGTGCTAGAGAGGCAACCTTGTGGGAACTACCCTGTTGGAAAATGATCTTCTTTTCATGACCTTGTGGCAAATATCAAGACTAGAACAGTAAAGGAGTAACAAATTGCACCGTTAAAATCTGGTTACCCTTACAACATCTTGTAATATTTAGATGTATATAGCATGTGGTTTCAATTACTTTTCATCAGATCAAACATATTCTATTTTAAAGCTACACGTAATGCCTTCGAAGAGATCAAACGGAAAGGAAGACGCTATACTTGTGTTGAATGCTTAGAGCGACAATACAAACGTTACACTCTGTGAAGCAGAGAAACAATAGTGAAACAATAGGGAAATTCCATTTTTGTTTTGTTACTACTTTGCTATTTCTTTGTAACAACTAAAACTGAAATCAGGAGCCATTCTATCCAAGCCATCGTATACCGAGGGCGGTCAGAACAACACATGGGGAAAGTAAACACAGGTGATCTAAAACAACATGATAAAGTGGTGATGGACAAATGAGGCATGATGGACAAATGGTGGGTAGGAGTGTCCTAAACTAGCTAATCAATACTTGTGCCAGCGCTGATTGGTCATTCGGGATACTTGCACCCACCACAGGTTTTGAAGCCTCATTTATTTCATCACTATGTTTTAAATACTTATAAATAAATACGTATAAACAAAAGAAAAAGGAAGAAAACTTGTCTACCTGTTTTTTTTCTGAAGCTGGCATCAAATTGGTCACTGAATCCAATTAAATTACATGAGCTATGTTTGGTACATCAGAGTTTTAAAAATGTGAATTATAGGTGTTAATGTGAATCACTTTCAGCATGCCAATTTTCTCAGTTATTTTGTGAATCATAGCCAATATAATAATGAAATATGCACTGCATGACTAACACACATTCCTTTTAGGGAAAAAAAAGTGGTATTTATTTGAGATTAACCTGCGGGTAGGTTAATGGTGAACTGAAATGGTGGGAAGGTAAAGACAGATTTACGAAATGCAGCATGATCATCATCCAATGGATGGATGTCAACAGTGTCATAAGCATTCACATCAGTAATGCACATCTCATTTCAGAGCTCAGCACTTCTCCGGTGAGTCAACGATCATGGGGAAATAATACAAAATTTGGATTTCAAACAACCGCAATGAAAAAAAATCAGTGTTTTTGCTACATATTTTTTAAACTTCCTTAAGCACATCTCTGCTAGTAAAAAAATCCCCACCTGCACAACACCTCTTGTCACCTGTTATTATTGTAAACTCATGCAAGTCATTTCAGTTACAAAGAACACCGGTGAGAGTCCTTACGAAGAGTTTCCTGTGTCTTCTGGAGTGTGCTCTTTCAATCTGATAAGGTATTCCCTGAGCTGTAAGTCTTTCCGATTATATATGTTGTGACTGATAGAGGAAGTTTGGCATTCAAAATGGAAGCACTCATGGGACAGTAATTGGACAACAGTGTTAATGCAAAGGCTAATAGATGCTTATCTTCTGACAAATGGGATAATCAGAGTCTTAAGGACATATTTAAGCCCTCCCCTGAGCTGTTCAAAATCCCCTTTGCTGGTGGCTTAATAATAAATACTGAACATTTATAAGACTACTCAGTCAGCTTCACTGTCTTAAATAATTCAATTTTTCAAAAACAAATGAAACATCTTTGTAGATTAATTTAGATTGCACGGTTAATATTAATATGGAAGACATCATAACCATATGACACCATTTCAAAAGCAGCGAAGGGAACCAAGGACCTTATTTTGTTTAATCCAACAAAACTGTAATGTTATCATTAAGATAGGAGGAGGAACACTATATATGACAGCACCGAGCAATTAAATACTTTTTCATATTTCAACAGGGGTTCCCTGTTTTTCAGCAACACTGTGAATGCAAACGGATTATTCCCTTTCCCTCAGCTTGTGTCAATGCAATAACATAGCATATAAACAATCATT
Source organism: Gymnarchus niloticus (assembly GCA_009936485.2). Classification (NCBI taxonomy): domain Eukaryota; kingdom Metazoa; phylum Chordata; class Actinopteri; order Osteoglossiformes; family Gymnarchidae; genus Gymnarchus; species Gymnarchus niloticus. The sequence continues at coordinate 67,490 of JAACJT020003247.1, read as the reverse complement.
ATATTGGCTCATGAAAACTAATCAAAGGCTTTGAATGACACCCTCGAATGAATGTGAGCTCAGCTGGTGTCTGCAGTAAAATTGTAGTGTTTGAATTCTTACTGAAATAGAACATGAAATGACTTCCCTGCATTAAGACTTGCAAATTGTTCCTTCAGCACAGTCTTAATGTTCTTGATTGCAATGGATGGTTCTGTGTCAACAGTTATATATGCTATACTCATGCTGGGAATTCTGAGCTACATCTGATTTTACTACTTGTTAGTGGTATTAAGCCAGACAAGGCTAGATGTGGTCTATTTTACATTTATTGAATCTGAACGCAATAAGAAATGTCATAGAAGATCTCACAGCTCACAATGGCCCCTTCCCACACCTGCATTAACCAAAACATCCCTCCGGCAATAACATTGCACTGACTGACACCATCTCATCAAATGCTTACATACTGGGGGGTTCCTTACTGTTCATCTCTGCTCCACTAACTGCTCTTAAAGAAAAAATGATCCAATATTTGGCAACAATGCAGCCGGAATTCTTGGGAGCCGTGGGACGCTGAACACCTTAGCCAACAATCTAAATGTACATCGCACATTAACTCATGATTTACATATGATAAACATGCCTCCTACTCATGAGAACTCAACTTTACACATGGAAGACTTGAACGCCATTAGAATAACAAGTCTAATATGACAAAATATTCTCATCTAGTTTTCAAAGCGTTTCTTACCATTGTCCACCCAGTAGTTGCTCCTCTGATGGCCAGTGGACAACTGGCCATCAGAGGAGCAACATTCACGAAGGTGGAAAGCTGACAATTTTGCTCCATTTAGAGCAGAAACAAATTCAGCCTGATAAAGAGCTACCTTCCTCACTCATATCTAAATACCCCAGTTACGCTACAGAGTTCCTCGGCCGCTGTCTATCCCCCAAGGGCAAAGTGCGGTTTTGGTACCATTCCTATACATATATACTATAATGAATGGCCTGCAGAGCTTCTGTCACTTAGACGCAGGAGACCTTCTGCACATCTTACCCCAGACGGATTACTTATTTTTGAATTTTTAGTTATTTTAAAAATGATAGAATGTCGTTTGTTCTGCTGTAGCGTTACACTTATCGTGCCCTGAACGTAACAATTGATGGTGATGCTGTGCATAAAAATGCCTGACAAATCTTTTAACATCTCATTACCCTGTAAAAAAAAGATTCTACTGAATTGATTCGGTAACTAACACAATAACAATCAACATGTACTCAACACAATATTGTTTGGTACTATATATATATATATATATATATATATATATATATAAGATAAAATAAATTATAGGCTCCAGGACTCCCCAGCACCCTGAATAGGATTTTGTGGTTTGGAAAATGGATAGAGAGAAAAAAGATGTTTGTTTTTCACTTGGTGTTAATCTTTTACATTACCAACATTGAAAATAATGCATTTTGTTTTAAAAGGACACCAGAATTTGTATACAAGACAGAATTTTTTATAAATATCTTTCCTCCATAATGCAGTTGCTAGTCTAGTTTCAGGAACAGTTTTTTTTTCCATCCATCCATCCATCCATCCTCCAACCACTTATTTTTCTCACGGTTCATGGTCGGGGGGGGGGTGGCTGGCTGCTGGGTACACCGTGGGCGGGAAGCCAGTTCATTGTACAACCCCAAATCAGAAAAACTTCGGACGGTATGGAAAATGCAAATAAAAAAAGTAGCGATTCTTAAATTTACTTTGAGTTTTATTTCATTGCAGATAGTATGAATCCAAAATATTTCATGTTTTGTCGGGTCAACTTCATTTCATTTATTAATATTCATCCATTCCTGCATTTCCGGCATGCAATGCACACTCGCTGTCATACATTATATAAATGTATCAATGCTAATTAGCCTAGCCGCATGTGTGTAAAGTGAATTATCTGGAGGAAAGCTGTGTGCTGTGGGGGACAAAGTGGAAGGTCACACCAGCTGACTGGAGGTGGCACTGGAACCCCCAGACATGGAGGTGTGTGGCACCGATGCTGACCACTGAGGCACACAGAATTTTATTACCAAAAGGCACATTAGAAACTAAAAATGCTAACAGGTGAATCTGGAGACTGTTACCAGAGCTGCACATGTGCAGATACTAGTCACATGGGGCAGGGCATGGGTTTCATTGAGTTGTCAGCATAAAAGGAGGCACAGTCATCACAGAGGTGCAAAAAGGTACTCGATAGGTATGATTCATGACCATATCCAGTGACTAGAAAAAAGAGAAGATAGATGCATTATTGAACCCAGATTAAAACCAGGTGTGGCTTATCAGCTAAACACAGAGCTGAGTCACTGAAATTAAAACACGTACTGCAGCATCCAGAACAAAATGCCATTGGCATAAGTCACCCCTTTAAGAATTTTACCTTACAGTCAAGATATATAGTACATTATCTCGTTTATAGTAATAAAACATCTAAACCTGTCACTTCAAAGATGCTAGGAAACCTAACAGCATGTCTTTGGGTTGTGAGAGGCAACTAGAGCATTCTGATTAACCTGTACAACATGAGAAGAACAACCACACATCACAGGCGTGCACACACACACACACAGACACACAGACACACACACACACACGCACACAAAATGGAGGTTGGATGGTAATAGTACTAAACATTGAGCCAACACACTTGAAGATGTATTTAAATTGTTATTAAGAGCGGATTGGATAGTGTATCAGTTACTTTAACAATAAAACTAGCAGTACTACTTGCTGTGAAATAGGCTAAGATGAAATGAGACATATTTAAATAAAATTACTATCCCCAGTCAAAAAGATTAATATTACAGAAACATCAAACCAAAGTGTCAATTCAGATTCAGCTGATCCTGAGTGTTTTTGCTCTCTTGTTCTTTGTTATTAAAAATTTCTTCTCTGCAATTGGATCTGCCCTCTGTGTGTTCATTACACCCTTCATAAACCAGGGGTTTTTATCTGGTAAATAATAATAATAATAATAAAAAAACTATTTTCATGGTGTGAAGACTAGCACAACATTGTATTTTGGAATCATTTGTTATTGCTATTTTAGCAGCATCTAATTACCAGGAGGTTATAATTAATAATGACGAGAGGTTTTGATTATACAGTTGACCACCAGGTGTTTTGCTGGTTTTGGTTAAATATCAAGGGATGCCCTCATTGTGAGAGACCCTATCAGAACTATTTGAAGAAAACAGAAGGTGAAGAAGGCATTGAAAATGATGAGAAATCCTGCATAATCACCTGATATTATTATCGTGGTGCTCTAGGATGAAATTGATAGAAAGGGCAAGGCTATACAAGAAAATACTGCAGATCATTTTTAGCCACTTCTGCAGCGGTGAACTTTAAGAAAATTACTAAAAAATCAATTAACAGAAGGCCTAGAAGTTTGTTCAGCTGTAATCACTGTAAAAAGCATCTATTTCGATCAGCCAGAGATTTAGTTTGCCTTTTATTGCTTAGGTGGTGTTTGTTATTCGGTGATTAATTTTTTTTCCTCTTTATTATAATTTTGTACTTTATCTACACACTGATACTAAAACGTATGAAACTCCAAGTGTTGAAAAGCTGTTTAGTGGCAGTGTACTTAAAGAAAGACGGTATGCCACAGTGGTAACAGTGGTTTCCTCGGGATGTGTCCGGCTTACTGCACATCACTTTGGATGAAACTGCCTGCTAAATAAATAAATGTAAACATGAAAAGAAAACAGAAACATTACATTACGTGTTCAGTACAGGAATAATAACCAATCCACTTTTAGTAAATGCCTGAGTCCAGGTTTTTATTTTGAGCTCTTTGGGTGATTACCTATTTTAAATTTTTTAATCAATTGATTATTGATAAACACAAACTGTATTTTTTTTTTTTTTTTTTTCAGAATCTGGAGTGTACTTGAATAGATGCTATTTACCACGGTCTTCAATTGCACAATTAGGTTTTTTTCACATTATTAGCAGGTCTAAAGTGCTGGCAGTGCTGGTTCATTGACTTTACAAGTCCCAAAGTAGATCAGTATCAGTGTCTAAGTACCTTGATGAACTTTTAATTTGTTTCTCGACAGCAGCCTTGACGGCAAAAATAAGACTTATCTGTTCATTCAGAGATGAACCCTCAGTCTAAACAGATGTTTATTTACATAATTTTTCTAACCTGTTTAGCTCGCTTTTTGGACAAATGGTTTCGTTTTTGTTTTGTGAGCCATGTAAGGAAATGTGACAGATACACTATGAGCAATTTAGGATAGCAATTAAGCTAACATAGTCTATGTCTTTTGACAGTGGGGGTGGAAACCAGAATACTAGAGGAAACCCAGGCAACGCAAAGAGAACAGGCACAGTCCACACACAGAAAGAGCACTTATAAATACAAACCCCCGACCCTGAAGGTGTGAGGCACAGTTACAACTTACCAATCAGCTGTGCCAGACCCAACACATCATTACATTTGTAATACATTACCGCAATCATCCTAGCCCAGTGAATATTTTTATAATTTCCACCAGCTTCACTGGTTAAACTGGAGAAGATGGAATGGACAAAGAATTGCTTATTCTCATTTTTCCAGCCAAGTGCTGGAGGTGATCAGACACTGTCAAAATCCTTTATTTACTGTAGTACTCACCGAGGATCTTGACTGATCTGCTAAACCTCCTTCCCACCCCCCAGACAGCATTTATCTACCTCAGGATAAAAAGAAGTTTCGCTCAAAAGAACATTTATTTATGTCATGATATCCATTACAGTCTCCTTTAATATTTTCCCTGCAAATATAAATGTGGAAAATTCACTTAGAAAAGGTGGCAAGGAAACAAACATACACAATTTTTTCACCCACACGTATATTCAAACGTTTGAATTTGCCATATACATGACTCGGTAATGTGGCTAAATTTGTTTCTGTTGGAACCCATGTGTCTTACAGCTTTTTTTTCAATCGCCTGTTAAATATGTCCGTTCATGTTAGAATGTGCTGTACAAAACTGACAGTCATCTGATGGATATGGGGTGGAGTGTGGGCTCAATGGGAATTATCACATATTACCATATGGGTTCATTTCTCACCTTTGGTTGAGTATATGCAGTTTGCATGATCTCCCTGTGTACTGTTGGATCACTGAAACATTATATAACAATTTGTGGAGAAAATCACATACAGTACAGTGTGTCGCTTATCTGCACGTAGTAATCTAATAGAAGGTGAGTGCCGCATTTCTCATCGTCGTATTTAGAGGTTTTTATTTTTGTTGTTTCAGGACTACCCTGAAAATGATTATCTGGTTTGGAAAGTGGATGGATGAATGGATGTTGTACTTGATGCATGTATGGATTCTGTATTTATTGTTTTCACCATCCATTATTGCTTTGTTCCTTACCGTTACATGTTGTCTAAGTTGAAAAGAGGTATGCGATAAAGCATTTCATTGTACTTGTAGTGGTACCTGTAAAAATGACAGCAAATGAATCCTGAATTCTGTATTTCAGATTGACAGTTTGAACACTAAAAAAAACTAAATGTCTTAAGGAAACAAGCTTACAGCTTAGATCACACATGTAGTACACACTTTTGATCACACATGTAGGCCTGCTTTCCAAAATTGTTTTCTTTTACGTTTTCTGCTATCTTCCTTTATGTTTGTAGAAGCTGTAAATTATTTCCTCTTTTACACAATTCTTCGTCGTTAACTTATAAGGCAAAGATCTGTAATGTCACTCCTTGTCAACTCATGACGCAGACTCGGTTGGCCATGTTGCTCACCGATGCACATTTGCTTGTTCGAATATTGTACTAATAAATAAATGCTTTTGTATTGGACTTTCAGCCTTAGTTAATTTTCCACAGTAGTTTGTTTACCCTTGTTGTGCAAGGTGTAGAGTCAATCCCATGTCATACATTTGCATGGCATAGATTTTCTTTTCATAAAATCTAGTGAGTTAATTTGTGAGTTAATTGTAAAGAAGCGGCTTTCACATCTACATGAAAAAATGAATAAGATGGTTCTCAGATGCAAGTCTAAACTAGTCCATGGAAGTCGTCTTAATAGAAAATAAGCCCTTCTTAATAGATAATACAAAAATATGATATGAAAAAGCTGAAATGCCTAATGAATCCAACAAGAAAGGCAGACACATTAGAGAATATTCTTTCAAATGGTCCACTGCTAAAATCAGAGCTAAATCAAATATTCAATGAGTTAATCAGTTATGTTGGTTTCTGGAATGAGCATTTTCAGTGTCCACTTCTCGACAGATAACAGCTCTCCACACCTCAGAAAGTCTACGGGGTTCCCAGGTGCACAAACTACTGGGCTTTACTTGAGATGTGAGATGAGGAACTCAAAAGCCGGTCATTTTTAAACAGAACTGTCACATCCACAAATGGGGTTCTCACTTTCATCACATTCAAGGACGCTTGTTTCTTTTGGTGCTGAAGCAGAACAACACCCAGAATCACATGCAGTAGTGATGGCACAGCTGGAATTTTCTGGGTTTCATCGTATTGTTGGAATCTTTCTTTAAAGATTCTCCTTTCAAATAGCCAGGACTTTAATGTCATTGTGATTTGTCAAAGTGACTGTCAGTGTTCCTGGCAGAACAATTATTTTAACTTTCAACAGTCCCAGTACATAAACAGGGGTCTTAGGTTCTAAGAGAATTGACGAGGGCTATAAGGCTACAAGATGTATGGTGCCTTATCTTTTGGAGAATCTTGGAAAATATAAAAAATTAATGTGGCAAGGTTGCCACAATTATCACACAAAACTGAGTTTTTTTTCCAATGCCAAATGAATTCAAGACAAAATTTGGACAGCTGTCTGCTTTTGGAGGCTGTGGTGAGCTGAAACCCTGTCCCAGGAAGCATGGGGCAGAAGATAAGGGACACCCTGAATGGTATAGCTGGCCACCTCAAGGTGCACAGATATATTATGGCCAATTTAGACATGCCAAGCAATAGTGTTAAATATACAGATTATATATTTATATCCTATGCATATTATATAATGGGTGGGTAGCACTCTGGCTTCATATCTGTAGGGTTGGGGAAATCTAGTTTCCTCCTGGAGTCCAAAGACATGCAGATTGGTTAACTGGTGTTTCTAACTGGCCCTGATAAACCCTGGCATCTCCTCCAAGGTTTACTAAAGTCTTGAGCTCTATGATACCTTGGGCTTGGGGTGGGTTACAGTATGAAAAACCAATACCTGTGACACGGTGGACACCCTGATTGACACTCTGGTGCATCACACAGTCATTCATTTACACACTAAAGCAAGCATGACTAACTCACTTAGTTTCCACACAAACACAGTGACACCTGTGTAGAAAACACTGATCCACTCTGGAAGTTCTTTTGAACATAAACAACACCCTCCGATTCACTCACTATTTAAATAATTCAGTATTTACTCTGCAGAGACATTATTCAGAACCTTCCATTGCTATTTACACTGATGCAGTCATTCCGTGATATGTTGTGAAATGAAAATGTTGCATTTATTGTAAAATGTGATCAGGTTTCAGAAGCATTCTTTGATCTGTGGCATTTATTTTTACACAGGCACCCGCAGGTGGGAACAGGACGCAGGAGTGGACAGATGTCTTTACACCACAGATGTATCAATGATAGTTTAAGACTGAAAGCATTCTGTAAGAAAATGAAAGCCGATTTGTCCCAGGACAAGGTAGAGTCAGGTGACATTCATTCAGTTCACCCTTGCCCCATTCCCACTTGTGATATCATACACTTTTATTTTCTCTTGCCTCTCAGAAGCTGCGTACATGTCCCCATTCCTATCTCCAGTTGTAGGAATTTCCATGACCCAATGCCCAGTTTTTTGTGTGCCTGATTTTGATGCCCTTCTGGTGCTAAAATGCCTGTCTTTTAGTTTTTATTAGTAATGGGACAGTAATGGTGGGAGGGAGTATCCCTAACTACCAATCAATGCTGGTGCTAATGGAGGCTTCATAACCGGTGGCGGGCGGGATTATCCTGAACTAACGAATCAATGCTTGGCGGGTCTTTAAGCCTCATTTTCCCCATTTCTAGTTTTCATTTCTCCCTTCCTTACATCTTCTTGTTACAGGGCTCTGATCACATCCCTGCTGAAGCAAGTGTCATGTGTTCAACTTTACACTTGCTGTACGGTCCTGCTGAACTCATAGAAATTCTTAATCAAATTTTGCTCTTTAGCACTTTCTTTAGCAGAAAGATATCCAAATTTAACATTATAGATTTTTTTCTTACTTGTGACAAAAGATATAGCGCTACCCACTCCTCTGCTTAGAACCAAATTATGATACTCATGTCACACCTGATTGACGTTAGCTTTTCTTCTCGGGGACGCTGTAAGTACTTAAGAGCGCAGATGTGGGAAGACGGTGGTGATAGGTCATCAGTGCTTATGGAGCGGCACCTTTATATTTCAGCTCACACACCCACACAACCATTGAAGAAATGGCTGCTTTGCGATAGAAGTCTGGCAGACATGCCCCCTTGTCATTCCCTCATGGTTTCCCCAAGGCTATCAGACTCCTGTCTGTCAGCGGTAAGATAACACTTCAAAACTGCCTTGATTTACGGGAGGGCTGCTGATGCATTGATTCATATCTCATCCCTGTCTATGAATCATACATTAATGTATGAGGAGCACATTATATCCACCCCTGTCCGTTCACTACTACCAAGTGGGAAATACGATGGCATCTACTCCAGACATTTTCTCCAGTGGTTCCTACCGATCTTTCTATAGGTAATCTCTCAAAATCTCAAGAGTACGCTATGGAATACAGCATATTGACATGAAACACAGTAACCTTTTGATGGCCTCTCTGTAATGAGTTGTCACTCTCTGGTGTGTTGACAATGGGGAAAAAAAATCGAAGATGGACCCAGAAGGGAATTTTAACAGGAAGCCACCCTGGATGACCACTGTGTAAACACTGATTGGTGTGTCATGCTGGAGATGTTTACAGAACCCAGTAACATCACTTTGGGCTGAGGCAACCAAGAGACAAGGGGTGATGCAGGTAAAACAGTAAAGTGTGCCTAAAGAGCTCAACACCAGGTCCCTATGAATGATACAATTGAGCTAGCTTTAATGGGGGGGGGTTCCTATTCACCTTAACCGGTTAGAAGATGGATGGATGGATGGATGGATGGATGGATGGATGGATGGATGGACGGACGGATGGATGGATGGATGGACAGTTGAAAATAGCAGAATCAGACATTGAACCAAATATTTTTTAGGATCTAATGCTTCACCCTCCTTTGGGCACTCTGGTTTCCTTGCACAATCGATAGGCATACAGCTGGGCTAACTGGTGTCTGTAAATGGCACATATTGTGTGATTGTTTGCCTGAGGGTGTCTGTGCCCGTGTCCAAGGTGTAGTCTTGCCTGGCGAATAAGCAACAGCAAAACTGATGGTTGGGTGCGTTGAACTCAAACACAGAGAATTAGGTTTTTGTAACATGTCAAATATACTTTAAAACATTTGTTTCAAATATAACCTATACCAACAGAAATAACCATAGATTTTAGTTAACAAGTATTCTCAGCGATGCCATTGATGACAAGCAACAACTGCAAAGACTGAAAATGAATGATGATTCCCATTACCGCAACCAGAATGCATGAAGATATACAATCAGAATAAATACACATTGTAAACCATTTGCATTGCTTTTTATTTTCTGAATTTTATGTCATTTTTTTTGTCATCCCAATGGGACAGACTAAAGGCCTATGGCTTGATGCCTGCTTCTCCTTACCATTGACCTGAACCTGGAAAATTATTCTTTGTATTAGTAAAGTTAAATTGTAGCATTGTAAAAAATTTCATGCATGGCTAGCAGGAGAATAACATTATCTACAGCCCAGAATATTTCAAAGCATCAAAGATTTGGTGATTTGGTGAATAGGGACTCAAAAATGGATATAAAATCAACAGCATCATTGTGATGATACTTAGCCTTACCATTAAAATCCATAGGTGATAACACAGCCATGTGGACCTGGTGACAAGGTATGGAAGGCTTTGATTTATTTTTTTATTGGATTTTTGCATGTAAAGATGTCCGTTTGTAAGTCTTTCTGGGGTGACTAAGTCAATTCAGGACGGGTGTTTCACTGCTTTTCATGTTAAGATGTAATTTTATGTGGATGATCTTATGACGAGTATGGCAGTCACGTATTTCATCTACCTCAGACTTGGCTAAAAAATAAAAAGCACACAGGATTTTTGTGACGGCAGACCTTTGAAATGAAAGTTCTATTTCCCTCCTCGAGCTTGTGACCTTGACAGAAAATTTCCATTCTGTGCCTAGTCTGAACAGTTAGAAGGTTCACAATGATCAAGGCAACAGCAAGAAAAAAAAATGTCCATTTATACATACACATGTGTATATATACACAGAAGTCAGGCTTTACGTTATGTTTTAAGTGTGTCTCAATAGGCTAACGTGAACATTTATAATAGGTTTTCTTCAGATTCAATCAAAAAACCGCAATACCATTTTCCTTGTCTAATTTTTTTCTGTTTTGGTGCAGTGTTATAAAAACTGCTGGATACTTTTAGGTATATTCATACTATTGTATAAATTATAATTAGTGACCCCATATCTCCAGTGCTGTCTTCCCTGTAATAGACTGGCATCTAATTAAGAGTCTTCTCTTACTTTGTGACCTGTTCCCCCAGGTACAGCTCCCAGGCTCACAGTGACTCAGTACTTGATAAGCAGGTGGAAGATAAGCATTTGGAAGAGAGAGGAAAGATCGATCAGCTTTTAACTATTTATGTTAAAGTATAAATCCAAGTGCCATGTTTTTACTGTCTAACAAATTTCCAGCACATTTCCTATGTTGAAATAGCTGATGCTATTTTATCAAATTTCTTCCCACCCTCTTTACTTTCAAACGAGTTTTTTTTTTTTGAAAAAGTTACTTTAATTTAATCTTGTCTATATTTGTCTATATCTATATTACAACAGTTAATGATAATGGAACAGAATATAAAAAGGGGGCATAAATGTCACTGGCTTAAGAATGTTTTAATTAATTGAGCTGACCTTATTACAACAGTCTGACCCACGGTGTGTTAATCAGAAGTAAGACATGTAGATGGAGATGGTCTACAAAGCAATTATGCAGAACCTTGAAATAAAATGCCAACAGATTTGGGGAATGTATTTATTTAGTATTTTAAATTTCCTGTGCTTTCGAGGTAATCACCACCAGTTCAGTCTCAATTTGCACAAACCCATTTTAGTGTTTGTGTATACGCTGAAGAACCAAATCATTATAAACACCCCCTACTAGAACAATTGACTCTTCCCAGCAGCCAGATGGCATACCTATAATAGGTTTAAATGAACTAGGGAGTACAGAAGGACACTTGCACGTTGACTAGATGCAGTTCTGCTGAACGGTCCAGGCTACTTGTCCATCCTTGGAAACCAGGTTACTCCTCCTGATAGCTGCCTACCCTGATGGCATGGGTTGGTTTCAGCAAGATAATTCCCTTTACCACGTCACTCAGAGTGTGTACAAATAGTTTGAGGATGATGACAGTGACTTAAGCTTATAAAAGTTGAAAAAAGACAGCTTAGTAGAATGTGTGACCTTCTCAGGCTGCCAGTACTGCAGCTATGTGGTGAGGCATTGATTCAATGAGGCCTCTGAACATTTTCACAGGGATACTGTGACACGAGGACTTCTTGTAGAGCATTAAGAGTCCTCTGGGATTCTCAATGCCAAACCTGTCGTTAAAGGTATCCCCCAGATGTTCAATACGATTGACATCTGGTGAACAGGACTATGAGCTGGAACAAGTCACTGTCATGCTCCTTAAAATATTCACGCAGACTTCTAGGGACATGGCAAGGAGAAGTATTCTTCTGAAACCAACCCGTGCCATTGAGGTAGACAGTCATCATAAAAGGGTGGACCTGGTTTGCCAGGGTAAACAAGTTCAGCACAACTGCTTCTGGTCAGCATGTATCTGTCCTTTTATGTTCCATTTCTGATTTGTACTTTTATAGGTACACCATCAGGCTACCAAAAAAAGCCAAATGTTCTACTATGGTGCGGCCATAATGTTTTTGCTCATCAATATATACAGACAGTGCCTAGCACAGAAATCCAATAACAGATTGTCGCTCGGCTCAGATCAAGCAGCCCATTCCTCCCAATCACGCCCTTCCAGATTTCTCTGTCATTACTCACGTGAGCATTGAAGTCCCCCGTCAGAACCCTTGGGTCCCCGGAGAGAGCACCTTCCAGCACTACACCCTAGTTTGCCAAGAAGGCTGGATACTCTAAACTGATGTACCTTGCATAAGGGCAGACAACAGTCAGAGCCCGAACCCTGACTTAAAGATCGTGGGGAGGTGACCCTCTCATTCACCGGGGGTAAACTCAAATGTACAGGCACCAGACTAAGGGGTTATGAGATAACCCACACCTGCTGAACGCCTCTCACCCAGGGCAACTCCAGAGTGGAATGGAGTCTAGCCCCTATCCAGGAGTTAGGTTCTATAACCCCTGCTATGTGTTGAGGTGAACCAGACTATATCTAAATAGCATCTCTCTACATCCCACCAGAGGGGTAACATTCTGTCCCTGAAGCCAGTTTTGGTAACCAGGGATCAGACTGCAAAGGCCCCTGCCTTCAGTTGCCGCCCATTCCACAATGTATCAGACCATTATGGTCCCTCCTGCAGGTAGTGGGCCAACAGGAGGGCCTGACCACCATGTGCTTTCTGACAAACCCCTCCCAGTGCCTGGTTCCAGGGCAGGTATCCCTATCCTGGGTGAGGTTTTTGATTTGTCTTGACATTCATCACCTCTTAAGTGCTCAACTTCTAATGATACGGTAGGCCCACTGCGTAATGTATTAAACTAACACAAGTTAGAAAGCGTAAGATAACTTCAGGTTAGGAACATAAAGAAACATGCATATAGTTTAAATTATGTCCTACAGATGGCTGTTTAATGAGGGAAGATAAGTTGTCTGTGCACAGCCATAAAAACTTCGTAAAACAACTGACTGAAATTTTTGTGCCAGCTTTGGCGTTGGTTTGGTCCACACGGAAAAGTCTTGAGTATGTCATAGGGACGCATTGATTATATATCGTATATGCATAATATACTGTATACAATAATATATTTACTGTAACATAAGTATTACAAGTGATGGCGCTGTAGCTGATGATTATGAACTGTTATTGGTGAAGTTAGTTCTTCCTTTGTAAAAGAGGAGAGAGGTTTTTCCAGTTGTGTCATATGCATATGACATCTCCAGAGCTTTTCAAGTGAATTTTCACTCCTTGAAATACACTACAAATGACGCAAAAACTTACTTTGATTCATTTTACTGATCACTACTTTTCTTAGCTTTAAAATTTACTTCACTGGAAAGTCAACTGATTTGTTGCTGTTTTTATTGAAAATTGATATTTCACATTATTTTTGGATGAACGAGCAGCTATATAATTGCTTATTCTTATTCCTTGCCCTATTCAACACTGCCATGCAAAAATGTTCATTTTGAATATGCTTTTTAAATAAATGATCTGATTTATTGACATACAATGTCCAAGAATTTAAACTAAATCAAATGCTTTTAAGCATCTTATTTGCCATGCTACATTACATCGGTTAAAAATGTTGTATAAAAATGCATATAAGGTACCATTAATGGACTCCTGAAACATAAGTAAAAAGCTTTAATACTGCAGAATTCGATACGGCACCACAGATTTTCATTTCCAATCACTGGAGTGTTAATGTCACAGTGTTCCTGTATTATGAGTGGATTCTTCTACGTAGCAGAAAATTTTACCGGAAAATGTCAGGCTCTTTCTATGTGAGTCATCCAGGAAGACCAATGATTCAAAATAAACTAGCAAGTCTTCATCAAGATGGCGGAAAAAAATGTTTTGACCTAGACTCGCCTAGACCAAAACCACATTGTTTTAGAACTGAAATGTGCAGTTGTTGCTTATGACCCACAAAGTCACTGAGTTGAAGCAATTATGTGTAGAGTGGGCCATAATTCCTCTTGGTGCTGTACGAGACTGATAGATAGCTATCGAAAGCATTTTCTCACAATCATTGCAGCTAAAGGTACCAGAACCAGTTATTGAGGGCAAGGGGTTAACCACTTTTTTTATACAAGGTCATTTGTAACTGCATATATTTCTTTACCAAATAAATGTCTTAAGTCTCAAAATTCTATAATTTTTCTCTAAGGTTGCCGTTATCGTACTTTCAGTCCTCACTGTAGATCTGATAACATTGTGTCAAATACAGAACATAGGGGGAAAAAAAAAAAAAAACAAGACTATGGATCCTTTTTCAAGGTACAGAATGTCATAATGATTGGGCCTATTTTTCAAGGATGAATTTAAGCAGGCAGATCCCCAAGATCTGTGTATCATTACACCGAATTTCACACTTTTAGGATCAGACTTGTTGTTGTAGGCAGACATTGCACCATCTATTAACTTCATTCTGAAAACAGAAACACCCAAGGAAATTCTTACCAATGAGCATAAAGCCTGCAAATTGGTAGGAAGAGAGAACGTGGGATACAGGGTGGGGACATGACCTTATGAACATGTTCACATCCTTGTCAGAGTCCGACTGTAGTACCTATAAGGAAATGCTGCTTAACCTGTCATGCTCCAGTAAAAAAAAATATCCATCAGTAAAAACATCACCTCTGATAAAAATCAGTGGCTATGCACATTTGGTGTTGTTTAAAAGAAAGTAAGAAATGAACGAGTGTCTCAAACCCAGCTTGTTTTTTGATAATTTGTGATACACGCAAAATAAATCTTTTCACTACAATAAATATACAATAAAAGTTTATTTAGGACAAAAATGATGGTGTATACTAATCAGTGTCGGTATATGCAGAAACCCAGCAATGACACATAGGGGCATGCAGCCCCGGGATGCAGACAGCTCATTTCCAGAGCCACAGAACCACAAGTCACTCACTTCAAGCCAAAAGAGGTGCGTTAGCGACGTGGTGCACACCGTGTGGGCATTTTGGAGTATATTAGGCAAGACCCCATCTATAGCTGTCTAGGAATGAACCACCTTTGTGAACAGGTAGTGTACATTCCCCAAGGTGCCGAAAATGTACCTATTATATAATATAGAAGTCTCCACAAACTGTTGTGTACAACAGTCAGACACACATGTGGACATCATTGCAAATTTGGTCTTAATGCTAGAAATACTGTACAAAAATCACAACACTGGGGGCATTTTACTCATTTTTGATTCAACCAGGAGGTATGCAGAAAATGCAGGAAAACTAAATATTGAAACAATTCAGGAGATAAAAGGACCATCAAATTTAACATTAGTTGGAGAAACAATGGAAGATAGCATGCACATTTTCAGAAACAAATTAATGTCTATCTGATTTTGTTAATCCAAAAACACTGCACTGTTAACGTTAATGTATTAGAATAGTACTCGTATTGTAGCTCAGTGGGTTGCATTGTTGCATCACTATACCAGGCTTGGGGTTTGGCATCCTATGTCTGCTCTGTGCATGTTTGCATGTCGTGTGGGTTTCCTCTGGCTACTCATGTCATCCTGCAGTTCAAATACATGCATTTAGGCTAACTGGCATATCTAAAATGCCTGATGTGTGTGTGTGTGTGTGTGTGTGTGTGTGTGTGTGTGTGTGTGTGTGTGTGTGACATGTTTACATTACGTTGTGATGATATTTATCCCATGGAGGTAATGAAAACCTGAAATTTTTTCCATTTCCACAAGTGAAAACTAGATCATATAAAAATCTGTGAATGCAATCAAAAAAACAAAAGAATCAAAAGTTTTGTATTTTGTTGGGATACTTATGGTTAAGGTTAGGGCTGGGTAAGGGTTAGGGTTGTTAGGATTAGGGTTAGGCCCATAGAAATGAATGGAAGGTCCCCACAAGGTTTGGATTATAAACCTGTGTGTGTGCCCTGTGATAGCCTGGTATCCCATCCACGTTGTACCTCAGCATTCAATCATATGCTGCCCCACCCCCCCTCAACGAGGATAATAACAACATGGTCTTGGCATGGGATCAGTTTGGTGTCCTTTTGTAGGTACTTAAATTGTTTAACTTCACAAAAATGTTGTAATAGGGAAATTGCATGCCTGAGTGTGATTGTTAAAAAATGAAATATGTAGGGTGACTTCCATGCTGGCTAGTGAGAGATTATCTATAGGAAATGATACTGTCTCAGGTTTCAGGGGAGTACACATACACATAACTTAATCCTAGCCAAAAACAAACAAAAAAAAAACTACATACTGCCCGTTGACCGTAAAAAATACATCTTGCAGTCACCCTTGTAGCTGAGCTGGTCAAGTATGTTTGAGTAATGTGTACGCAAAATTCATGGTTAAATTCAAATAGCACTAAGGGACATAGCTGCCACTACTGTGGAAAACCGAGCAACTTTAATAGTAAAGAACATTTGACTTTTGCGAGATTAAATTGTGAAAACAGATAACGTGACTTTTGTTCTTATCGATGATTCATTATTTATAAACTTTATATAAATTTTAACGTGGAAACATTTTCTGTAAAGTACATTATATTTTTTAAGTTGTTGCCATATTTTTTATGTAACTTGTGTTTGGAATTTGAAGTTAAATCATAATGCTTATTTTTTTAGGCTTTACAACTATTGCATTATTCAGTGTTTACTTTTTGTTTTGTTTCATTTTACAGTTGTTCATCATGATATACACAGGTGTATCTCACAGGTGTTTTATAAAGTCGTGCACAGAAAAACAAAAAATAAAAATGTTCTAAAGTGGAAAGGCTGCAAGCAGACCCAGGAAGAGTCAATATTTTTTCTGTTCTCGAACTGCCTGTTACTGGCCTTGTGCACGTCGTCATATGCCCACACATAGACAGCAGGTTGTATGGTGAATAAAGAAACAGATGCACAACCTGAAGGTTGGTGATTCCAGTCCCAGGTGGATCCCTGCTGTAGAAACCTTGAGAAAGGTGCTTCATGTGAATTGCGTCAGGTAAATAACAGGCCACAACATAAAGTCTTAGACTCTTAGACAATTTTTTAAAAAACTGAGAAAATAACCTACTTTTCCGCTATTCAAATTAGCCTTTGTTTTTTTTTTGTCATTTACCATCAAAAGTCTCAATATTTGGTTAATCAAATGAGTAGTCTGTCAGCGTTTCATTCCTGTCCGAAAGAGCAACCGTTTCTGATATTAGTCAGAATAAAATAAATAAATTACAGGTTACAATGTGCATAAAGGCTTTTATAAGATGGAAAATGTGTATTCATATATGCATCATGTATTACTGTTTCATGTTTTATGTGCTAATATAGCAGAATAAAAATAGTTTAAAATGATAAAAACATGCTAGCAATGTTATATTGAGCTTGTCGTTTCATTCGGCTTGTTGACTACAGCAGGCTCTTCATGCCAGAGGGGGTGTGTGGGATGCCGACAGTATCAGTCAACAGTGGTGAGTGTCAAACAAAACACGAGATAAAGCTCATTCAGTTAATGTTTATTACTATATACATTCTTATCCATGCATTAAGCTTCACTAGCAGTTTTAGTGCAAACATTTTGGCACATAATTGTAGATCACTATTTTTGCATCGCTTTCAAAAAGGACTAACCTTATAAAACGTACATAAGTACATTTATATTTTTATATTGCAACCTGCTTATTATCCAAAATTTTGTCTAAGGAGTTGTATTGTTATAAAAGAATGTTGATATGGAATTGGAAAAACCTTTTGTAAATTCACAGAAAATAAAATAAGAAAATGATCTTTCATTCTGTAAGATTAAGTAGCAAGACTTGTGTATAGACAGATCCACTTTGCATTATGTGTGTGTTTTTTTGGTTTTTTTTATATATATATATACAACAACTAGAAATATGTCGTGCACTTTCTTTCCATGGCTGCCTTACATTATTAATGTGTCACTGGTCAGGAGATTACAATACCGAATACTTGAAATGTAAAAATGCAAATTAATGATGCCTTTAAACACGCTTACATCGTCGCTAGTTTATTTTTTTGAAAGAGTCTGATAGTGGAATTCTCCCGCTAATTGCTTTGCAGGTGTTGTCATATGCTAATTGAAAACAACTGCAAATGAATCTTCTTCAGATAGCATATGATCTCTTCTCAAGCTTTGTTCTCTTGACAATACACTGTAAAACCATCAGTTTTTTATGCTGTTGGTCAATATTTTTATTTTTATTTTTTCTAATTCCAGGGTATATAATCTGACGATACTGTGTTAGTCTACATCTCTTGTGAGAATTTGACAACCATGCCGGCATGTGTTGGAGAACATATTGCTATCATTTTAAACGTTATATACGTTATATACAGTATTGCTCATTTGAGAGTTATTATTGCTGAGAAAAAAAAAAACAAACTGGTAATATGCCTTGAACACAGCCAAAAGAATAAAATCAGCAGATCTACAACTTGGGCAGCACAGTCTTCATAAATGTCAAAACTGTGAATGTTATTAATCACTTAATTCCATGTGTCTGTGAACCTTTTATATACAGAAAAATCTAGCGTTGTGAGTTAATAGACCTGTTCTTAGGGTTCAGCAGCTTGGATAAAGGGAACATACTTTCCCCTAGAGCCAGGCACTCTGACATTCAATTAATAATGACCTTTCAGAAGTTCACCTCAAATAGTGTTGGCAAGTCTGTCCCTCAGGAACACAGTTCTTCTCTTGTACTCATCATCGGTATACACGCACTATTTCTTCTATTTTTTTTTTTTTTTTTACCTTTTTTGAGCTAAATTTTGCTTTGTTTCCTTCTGTTATTAATACAACACCAGCAAATCGAATGTACAGGTTGTGAGGAAGCATAATGATGGAAGGAGTAAAGGATTTGGCTGCTGAAAAAACATACTGTTGGCTGCCATGTGTAATTTTTGGTCTTCTTTGCCCCTCACATGGTAATCGTAATGATGGTGCTTTAGTGGATTTGCAGGTTTGAATATTTGTTATTAGCTTGTTGTTGCATGCAGCATTCAGAAATCCAAGCTCTTGATTTATTAGTTCTTTTCCACCATCTCACAGATTCTCACATAGAAATGAATATGTAAATATTACATGGATGTACTATGATCACCACAGTTCTTAGACCCCAACAGATTTTTGCTGCAGGATACTTTGCATGTAAAACACCTCTTCTGGCTTACATGCAAATAATGGTAATATGGCTATCAGGGTTCAGTTATTGATCAGAGTCCTCCAGGTTAATCAATCATTTTCACCAGTGTTTAATGGTTTAGATATTTCAAAACATCTCTTCAAGTAAAGCCAGACTTCGCAGTCACTATCTAGTATACTAACATTTCTTTAAGCTCAACTACAGGTACACCTTGTTTGACTAATAAATGCCTCAAACTAGTGAACTAGTGATTAAACTTAAATACATAGAATGGCTTGGGCGATCGCTTAGTGATGTCTGGGAACCAGAGCTGTGTTGTACTAGTGTAGTGATTCAGAACACGGTAGGATACAATAGCAGAATCACATGGTTGAATCGTAGTCACTACAGGTACGATATCCAAAAGCCAGTAGAGCATAGAAAACATAGTCATGGTCACAGGCAATATATCACCTCCAGGGTAGAGCAAGGAGTACAGAAAACAGAACTAAAACAGGAGACAGAAGGAGAAGTCAAACAATCAGGATCATACACTGGCAAATCAACAAGCACAAAAGGATTGATCTCAGAAACACAATACCTCACAAGGAGGCAACTGAACTGCAGGGCTTATGTAGGAGATTGAACAAGACACAGCTGGAAACTGCTTGATGATTAACGAAGCACGGTTGGTCAGTACTCAGGGAATGATGAAGAGAAGTAGGTTGGGCTTGGCAGGTTCGCCGTAGACTGGCTTGGTGTGGGCATGACAACTAGGCATCCAACACACATTAGTGACACTTTTAAGAAGCAATGAAGCCTGAGGCCTATGATTCATTAGATGTTAATCTGGGTTCTTTTGTGACTTTCTGGATGAGTCATCAATGCTCTCAAAGGAATTTTGGTAGACCAAACACTCCTTGGAATCCATGTTTTTTTCATCTGGAGATAACAGTTCTCACTGTGGTTAACTGGATTCAAATGGTTTTGTAACCCTTTCCAAACTAATGTATATCAATACCTTTCTTTCTGAGCTCTTCCAGAATTTCAACATATTGTACTGCCTTTTGAGACATTGTAGCCTACTTTACATTACTGAAAAGTTTTATGAATAGTTACATTAAAAAAATAGGTATTATTAGAAGTACTAGAATGTTTAAATGACAGTCAATTCAAAAACCAAAAATTTGATCAACGAGGGAACGAAAAACATAACCTTGGAGAGCATGGTTAGTGAGCAGATAGATATAATCTCTCAAAATAATAAATACGTTAATGAATAATATATGTGTGAATCCTCACAATATTCACTGAGGCTGATTATATGCAAGTGAGTCATATCAGCAATAATCTCAAGTAAACAGTAAAGATGTCAAAATGAATAGCATTAAATACAAAGAGTTGTTCAGTTAGACTCGTCTGTGGCTGTTTTTAAATGTAACATCATATTTTTCAATCTATGAAATGTATACTTTTTTAAAAAGTTCAAAAGAAAAGAGTTCATCTATTGAAAAATGGAAATGAGCCTGTCCCAAAACCTAGATGGCATGAGGTACCTCTGGATTGTAGGACACATGCCCACACATCAAGGCAGAAAAATTTAAAGACATCAGCTGATGAGCTAACTGCATGCTTTTGGACTGTGGGAGGAAACCACAGTATCACAGGGTATACATGTAAACTCCACACACAAACACACACACACACAAACACACACACACACACACACACACACACACACACACACACACACACAAACATAATTAGGGGAAAAATTTTATCCTACAATTATGAGGCAATAGTGCAACCCACTGTGCCACACAACATCCCATATATTAAAAAACTAATTAGGAAACTGATAAAATTGACAGTTATTATAATTGTTGCCAAATAGTTACACAATTATTAGTCAAAAAAATAAGTTCTCCTATCTTAAATAAGGTAAAATATAACTGGCAGATTAAATAGGGTAAATACTCCATTTTCTTCATTACATCAGTTTAATTATGATTTTTTTTTTTTTTTTTACAGTGAAACACCCTCAGTCATGGAAAGAAAAAAATCATATTTTAATTCAACAGGTTACGGTAATACCGGGAGAAATGCAGGACCACCCACCCAAAGGAAGATGTTAAAATGACCATAATAAACAATCCAAACTGTTTTTAGCAAAGCAATTTACTCTTCAGAACTACCCATAGCTGCCATGCAACACAGGGTACCAGTAAGATTATACCCACTGAGAACTGATCCATCACATGTGTATGGCTTTTATAAATGCTTATAGGATTCATTGATTTTGTTTTTGAAACACTGAAGGTATTTCAAACCACTAAACTGAAGGAATAATATGCGTCTGGACAAGAGATCACATTTATTTTTCATCTGGAAAATTATGAAATATAAGAAATTGTATGACAAGTGTTAATATATGATGTATACATGCAATAAACTAGGCTTAGTGTCCATTGTTTTGCTTTGAATTATTCAATACCAAAAATCAGTGAATGAAAGTATAAGACTAATGCAATTTAATTTACTTGAATTTTAAGTACTGTGTTTATCCTTAGACTTACAAACAATTGTCTAAGTAATCTGGGGAGCATATATTGTTGTGTTCTCTATTATGTAGAAAAATAAGGAGATAATGCAGATGAAATGTATCGAACCTGATTAATTTCCTCTTTGTACAATCAACAGTATCAAAGTGCGAGTTCACTGTGTAAAGAAAGTGTCGCTCTTATGAAAAATGATTTCATGATTAGTGTAACAATAATTGCACTACACTAATAATATGTAAACAATAAGTAAGTAGCAGATCCATAGGTACTGATCAAAATTCCTCTGTGTCAGGTACATTTCAAAATTTCTGGTGATTACTTGCCCAGTTTGTAAACTAAAAGTCTGCCCATCAGGAAGAGAATACTTAAGGAGCTGTTTTTTAATGCCCTCAGATATAATGCATTCTCAGAAATCAGTGAAATGGTCATAAGACTGGCATAGGTCTTTCTTTTGCTGTTTTGCTGTTCTACATCATTGATGTCACTTTGCTCATCGTTTTTTTTTTTTTTGAGATTTCACTAAAAAGAAGAAAGGCCCACTTGTCTTTATCTGCTCAGCAGCAGATGAGACCTTTGATCACTTTCTGAAACATGGCATTATGTTACAAAACCATTCTGCATGTCATAGTTTATATATATGTTTCCAAGGGTAAAAGCAGTATTATATTGATTATAAATTTTACTCCTTAATTTGTGAATGTGGTTTTACCTGTAAGGATATACAGAAAATTCTGTGTAAAATTTAATACCTAAGTGCAGTCCTTTCATCATTCATGCTACATAAATTTACTTCCAGCCCATTCACTTGAAATATGCTCTCTGCAGGTTGGACACAGAAATGTATATACGACTTTGCACTGCCGGAGCACGGTTTTTATGGTAGTGAAACCAAAATATAAAGGACATCGGGGTTTCACTGGCCTATAGTATCAAGATGTAGCCTTGGGTAACTTATAGAATAGTAATTTCATTGACCCCTTGTCACAACTTTTTTTTTTTGTATCTTAAACCAATGCCTGCTGGTATAATTATCTTAAATGCAGTGGTCTATAATTTAATATTTTCAGCTTAACTTTTATTATGTTATCATTATTTTCTTGTTCTGTCGCTGTTTTTAATTAACAACAAAAATAGTGTAAAGTATAATTTACAGTATTTTACACATTAACTATGGTCTAATACTGAAATATTAAATTTTGTAAAGCTTTTGTTGTTTGAACATATCAGAGTTCATATGCAATACATCTTTGGAGTTGGGATCAAATACTGAACTATAGAAATGCATATGCAACATGCATTTCTGGATAATTATATAATTACAACAATTTTATGACATACAGCAAAAAGAGAAACATAAGGGATTGTAAATTGTTCATGTTAGCTTAGTGGTGATGCATTGATGCCAAACCACTGGGGAAGAAGCCCTTAAATCCGTCAGTATTTTGGTCTTGACCATCCAGAAATATTTTTTAAGCAGGCAGTTTTCTGTGCATTTGTGGTGGTACAATATTCTCACGGGTAACCCTTGGCCTATGCAGAGGTTTTCTTGTCACTCCCCTTGTGAGACAATTCCTTGTCGGGCATAATTTTTAACCCCCCCCACCTGAAATTAATTTCCAAGTATGCCTCTGGTCAGTATCTATGAGCTGGCAATAAGTTTTCAGTTGCCAGTTGTAGAAGTTCCTTCATTCTTCCAATCGGCTCTTGGCGCTCTTGAATGCTTGCATGTGATTGGCTGTCAAAAAATGAACAGATGGGCCAGGACGTGAATTAGGGGAAAGTATTTTAGCTGCCCTCATTTTCCTGGCAGGCATGTAGCTGTTGTGAACAGCTGAATCTGATAGCAAACTGGAAACTTAATTGGACTGAAAATCTGAGGGGAAGAAAAATGTGAGATGTACTTTACAATTTTTGTTGTGTGATGAGCCATGTATCTCGTGTAGTTGGAAATCTGGCACATAGATGGAAATATAGCTGGTTGAAGATGAATTAGAACAGCTAGAATGCCTGTGTAGGATATTGGTGAAATTCAGTTCACCTACAAATACATTACATGCCTTTGTTCTTTTATGTATGTTTGTTAGTTGTTCTGTTATTCAAGGAGACATCCCTATGTCATATTTTACAATGTAGCATACAAAGTAAGCCAAACAGAAAGGAGAAGAAGAGTTTTGAGATAGTTAAGTACATCAAACCTGTAAGTTCCATACTTTGTAGAAGTGATTCTAGCAAGGCATTTGATCTTGTGAAATCAAACAAGGAAGAGTAGAAAGTACTAAAAGGAACATTTACAGATTTTAAAAGTTAATGCATTTCTTATTTAAGAGATATATATATAAATTCAGTGGCTGGTTTATTAGGTACGTCTGCTTGTTAACACAATTAGTTGTAAATTACATGGATGGAACTGAAAGTGTACAGTGCACAGACATGGGGAAGAGGTTTTGGAATAGCTAAGACACATTACCAAAGCAAATGTGTCTATGGTTCTTGGTGCAGTACATGACATTTCACTCATTTTTGAAAAAAGAAACCATATTCATGGGGTTTTTACATAATGGGATGCCAAAAAAAAAAAAAAAAAATCCATCCAGTGGGATTTTTATGGGTGAAAACTCTAAAAGTTAACAGAAATACAAAAAAAAATAACAATTGAGTAAAACATTGGTGTACAGAAAGGCCACTCTGTTCACACTCCTTGAATTTGTTATGGAATCATAGGTGGGTTGTACCTGGCAATTTGTAGGTGTACCTAATAAAGTGGCTACTGAGGGTATGTAAAAGTATATGTTGCAAGCAAATGTCTGTGTTTAATATATAGCCAAATTGTGTGTTAATGAAAGATTTTCAAAACATTTTCTCATGTCCTGAACTGTTAATATATTTCCATATTAATGTTATGACTTTCATTCTTATTCAGCTTAGGATAGACATAAGATCAGAGATGTGCATGAGAGCATTAACACTTTGTTAAAATACATAAGCTCTGTACATGTTTACTTTGTAAGGGTAAGCAAGGGGTTGCAGGATGGCCGGATGGTTGGAAGAGAGAGAGAAAGGAGAGGGCGGGGTGGTGTCTTCCATGATGTTTTTATTTTCCAGTGCAGTGCAAAAATTCCCAGAACCAGAAAAAATGAGTGAAAAAGGGAAAACAAACACTTTCAACAAATTAAATCCTAAATCAAAAGAATCAGAAGAACAAACAACCAAACAATGCTGGACTACACAGCTCTACCCTATACATATGTAGGCTTCAAAAAGTAAAGAGCCAACTCCAACTAACAAGAACAGTGAAAGACTCACAACAACCCCACAAAAAAAAAACCCTCCTGCCTTCCTACTTATATAGGGAGAGCTCTGCCCATGGATAAACCATTTTATTCTCAATTAGCAGTTACAACAATCATTATACATTTTATTTCTTCAATATTAAAACAAATGCAATATTTTATTATCAAATATTACCAATTTAAAAAGAATACCAGTTAATGTAATTTATCTTAGCAGTTTTACTGCCATTTTACATAACTCAAAATGGTAGTGGCCCACTTCCTACCAAACAGAGCGGCCATCTTCTCCTCCTGCTTGGGGAAAACCACAGAACAAGGTACCCGCATTCAATTAAAACACACAACCTTAAAAATAATTTCATTGTCACAACTTAACCTGTGACAAAGTGATTTCACACATTGCAAATAAATCATAAACCTGTTTTTGTTCTGAAGAAGTGGGGGTGTGATTGCTGCCACTGCATAAACTATTTGACAAATCCTGAAGATTTCCATTTCTCATTTCATATTTGCTGTTTTCAGTAGCTTACTAGTTGAAAGAAATCCATTTCTGAAGTCCATTGTTTTAAGAAATGAGATGTCTGTCATCCGAGTAATCTGTGGTTTTATTGTAGACAAAAAATCATATGTTTACAGGAATGCTTATGTTTTGACTTTTTGCTTGTGTATATTGAAACATAATTGTACAAGATTGCACTGCATTTACCATGTATGTAAACCCCTTGATGTAGAGAATGTTCAATTAACATAATTTCATTTTACTGAAATGGCGCTGTCCACCCTTGTGGTTCTGAAACGGCACTTTCACTGTCATCGTCTTGAAATGGCACTGTCCAATTTCATTATTCTGAAATGGAGCAGTGAACTTTTGTAGTGCTAAAAAGTGGCATTCTGGGTTAGTGGCCAGTGGCTATCTTTTCATACATTATAAAGACTTTGAAGAATTCTTCATATTCTCTACATTTTTAAAATTCCCTCTCGACATACTTGAAGCCTGTAGAAATGGTTTTGAACCAAACTGCCATTACCGGTTTCATTGACAAGGGATTACCCCAGGGTGTGGAAATCATAATGGACTTTATTGCATGGTGCTGCTGACAACCTGCAATTAAATGTCAGAAAAACTAGAAGTTGATAGACCTTTGTTTGGCTTGCAAGGACCTATCCCTAAACACCACTTAAAAAGAACCTTTCAGGATGGGAAAAGTACTGCTCTACATGCTTGTGGTGGTCGCAGAGGACAGGAAGAAAGCAAAACTCATCATGTTTATAAACAATACTGTTCATTCTCTGTAGTGAAGCAATGTTGTCTCTCAAAAGGGTCTATTCTAGCTGATGGCTTAGTGGACTACAGTAGCACTGCACACATTTATGGATCTGAAATGGTGAGTTCCACTTTTATGCTACTGAAATGGCGCATTCCATTGTTGTGGTGCTGAAATGGGTCTGTCCATTGTTGTGGTGCTGAAATGGCACTGTCTACTGTTGGGGTGATGAAGTGGCACTGTCTACTTTCGTGGTGATGAAGTGTGGAATTCTGGGTTAGCTGCCAGTAGTTTTCCTTTCATACATCAAGACAACACTTGAACTCTTCATGTTCACCTTTACATTTTTAAAATTCACACATTACACACTTCAAAATTTTTAAAAATGGTTTTAAACAAAACATTCATTACCAGGTTCATTGACCAGGGGATACGTGAAGGAATGCAAATCATAAGGGATTTTTTTTGTATGGTGCTGCCGATGACATGCAATTAAAACTATGGAGCTGGTGGTAGACCTCATTTTTGTTTGCAAGGTCTTATCCCGAAAGACTGTGCAAAAAGATCCTTTGGGGAGAGTGGAAGGACTACACTACATGCTGGAGGTGATCAGAAGAGAGGAAGGCAGCAAAATTTTTCACAACTATAAACAATGATAGTCATTCTCTTAGTGAAGTAGTGGTGCAAAGCAGTCTCTCAGAATGTTGTAGTGGTGCTCCTGGTTTTGCTGGCATAATAGCGGCAATGTACAGTTTTATGTACCTGAATTGGTGTGATCTATTTAAATTTCGAAGCAGCGCTGTCCATTTCTGTGGTGCTGAAATGGTGCTGTCTGCTCTCGTGGTGCTGAAATGGAGTTGACCTGTTCGTTTTCGTAGTGCTGAAAAGGCACTGTCCACTCTTGTGGTGCCGTCCACAGTCAAGGGGCTGAAATGGTGCTGTCCACTCTCGTGGTGCTGTCCACTCTCGTGGTGCTGAAATTGTGCTGTCTACTCTTGTGGTGCTGAAATGGCGGTCTACTCTTGTGGTGCTGAAATTGTGTTGTCCACTTTTGTGACACTGAAATTGTACTGTTAGCTATCATGGTGCTGATATGCTGTTGTCTGCTATCACAGTGCTAAAATGATGCTCTCAGTTGTCATGGTGCTGAAGTGTGGTATTCTCTATTAGTGGCAGGTGCTTTTCACTTCATACATCAAAAAGACATTTGAAGAACTCTTCATGTTCACCTTTTCATTTTTAAAATTCAGCCATTACATATATAAAGCTTTTAGAAATGGGTTGGAACCAAATTGTCTTTACTGGGTTCACTGACAAGAGGACCCCACTACATGAGGTAGTGCAAATCACAAGAGACTTTATTGCTTGGTGCTGCTGACAACATGCAATTAAATGTCAGGAAGACTACAGAGTTGATGGTAGATCTTGCATTTGTTTGCAAGACCCCCATCCCCAAGCGCCACACAAAAAGACAATTTGGAGACAGTGAAAGGACAGTTCATTTACATGCTAGAGAGTGTCGCAGAAGGAGGAAGGCAACAAAAAAATCACAAGTATTAACAATGATAGTCATTGTCTTGGTGAAGTGGTGAAGCAACACTCTTTCTCTGAATGCTGTAGTGATGCTACTGGCTCCCAGGGTGCAACAACAATACTGTACAGTCTTATGTCTCTGAAGTGACACTACCCTCTGTTGAAGCTTTGAAGCCGTGCTGGCTACTTCCAATGTACTGGAATGGTGCTATCCAATTCCGTGGTGCTGAAATTTCGCCATCCACCTTTATGGTGCATACTGTAGTGATGTCAGCTTTTGTTGTACTGAAATGGTGATATTCACGCTTGTGATGCTGAATGTGTGCTGTTTGCTCTCGTTGTGTTGAAGTGTGGTATTTTGGGTTTGTGGCCGTTGGCCTTCACTTCACACATCAAGAACACATTTGAAAAACTTATGTTCACCCTTTACATATATGAAGCCGTTAGAAATAGTTTTGAACCAAACTGTCATTACCAGGTTCATTAACAAGGGATTTCACAAGGCAGTGCAAATCATAAAACACTTCATAGCATGGTTATGTTGACAACCTGTAAAGAAATGTCAGGAAGACAAGGGAGATGTAGTAGACCACTGTTTTACTTGCTAGGCCCTATCCCTAAACATCATACAAAAATAACCTTTGGGGATGTTGAAAGTACCATTCATCTTCATGCTGGATGTGGTCCCAGAAGAGAGCAAGACAGCAAACTCATCACAATTATAAACAATAATGATCATTCTCTTGGTGAAGTGGTGACACAATGCTGTCTCTCAGAATGCTGTTGGGGCACAAAGAACTTTTTAATTATGCTGCAACTCTGTTTATCAATCAAAAACGTGGAATAATGTGACAGAAAATGTTAATGTGTGTTCAGAACCAGCAGTTTCACAGTTTACATGGCCATTGCAGCCTCTGCAAATCTTTTTTAACAGGCAGTGATTGTGGTACTTGCACATAGAGACACTTGTCTTTCCAGTATGCTACATGGATGGTATGTGAAACGAATCTGTCCCATGGCCAAATTGTAATCTCACTTAAGGAAAATAGAGTGCCACAGACTAACATACTGTGAGTTGGGTCTGTAATTGTAGGTTGTTGTTTCTGCTAATAGCTTTGTGTGTGCTCACAACAGCCCCTTGATTAAAATGACTTCGCATTCAAAAAACTTGAATAGCCACCTACCGTGCTTCCGAAAGAGTATGATTGCTGTTTTATGGAAGAGTGTGGGGTCACCTGCCCACCCTCCAGTCTCACCCATATGCTTATACACTCATCACTCAGGTCAGACAACTGTTTTCCCCCAAACAAAGACAAAATGTTAAGGCAGAAAGGGAAATGAGAAAAAAGAGTTTTGACATCCAGCACAGCATGGCTGCTTAATGCATTTGCTTTTGGCATCTCTTGTCATGCTTAATATCAAAAGCATATTGCTTTTTGATATTTGTTTGACTTGTTTGAATCTGGCAATGCGCAGGCACGTCAGAAGTGTAAAGTTTGTGAAATTAACATCATTATCTCAGAATGTGTTACACAACCCCCCCCAAGAAAAAACGACCACACAAACCTTCATCTGTCTACTTTATAATGTGTCCTCTCACAAATTACAGTATGAACCTGTTTTCATAAAATACATACATATCACAACATGCTCTTTCTTAAACTCTCAAAGCAGAACCATAAATAATTCCGCATGTGTCGCAGTTCCCTCCTCCTCTCTCCAGGGGAAGCCTCCTCTCACCCTCACTCTCCCCTATATATACCCCTGATCAGGCTACCTACCCCTATTCCGTCATTATTGTACTCTACCCTCGTCTACATCCGGTCTCTTGCCTCCTGTCCCTGCCACTCTGCCCTAGACCTCTGTCCTGTGGATGCCCCAGTGTTCCTCCCTGCTCAAGCATCACCTCGTCTTCCTCTTCTGACCTCTGTTGTATGTGTAGCTAACTCAGTAAAGCCCTCTGTGACTACTTCACAAGTCGTGTTCAGTGTCTGCCTCTCCTTACTCGGGTCCAGCCCCTGTTTATGTTGGACAGAAATGACATCAATTTCACTGTAAACCTTAAGATGTCTTCTTTCTAATGCACCCAGACACAACAAACACACAAGTTCATTTTTTTATATAAAATATTGAAATAAAGCTAAGAGACGCCATTTCCAGAGCATTTCGGACTGCTAACACGCCCCGACGCGTGCAGAGCTATTCACAGTTTAATAAGCATGGTGGGGCAGTAAAGCACCCAGGAAACTTTCAATATCAAACAGAGAATAAACAAAGAAATAAACAAATGATATTTCCAACTGAGGGTAAACAAAGGATTACTCTGCTGCTTTCTTGATGAAGTGCACAGGGTACCTTTTCAATTCCACGATTTTCCAAACTTCTTTTTGATAGTGACAGATAGATGAAACTGAAAAATGTTGTTGAGACAGACTTTTATTGTATGTATTCACTTGAAAAGTGGCCAGTACTGAAAGACATTTACAACCCCAAATCAGGAAAAAAGTTGGGATGGTATGGACAATGCAAATAAAAAAAATCTGTTTGTGGATACTATTTTTGTACCAAATCATGATTACAATCACCTCTTTGAAATCACATCATTATTTATTTTTTTACCACATTACTAGCCCTAAATTACCCCCATCCCAAACTTTTTTTGGAATGTGATGCAGGCCTGAAATGCAGGAATGGATGTATATTAATTAATGAAATGAAGCTGACCAGACAAACCATGAAATATCTTGGGTGCATACTGTCTACAGTGAAATTAAAGTCAATGTAAGAATCACTGCGTTTTATTTATTTATTATTTTTTTATTTTTTTGCATTTTCCATACCATCCCAACTTTTTTTTTTTCTGATTTGGGGTTGTGCTAATCCTTTTCTTGGAATGGAATTTTTTTCTTCAGCCCTTCTACCCGTAACATGCTCTCACAAACAATTACTAATAAAAATATCACATAATATATAAAACAGAAGATAAACAAATGTGTTACTAAACAGCTTTCCTTATGCAAAAGAATTGCACTGTTTTCTTTGTTATTACTTTCAAAGAACATAAAATCATGGTAAAAAAAAAACTGTTACCGTAGCATTGTAGCTGTATTTGTCTAAAAAATAAAAATGTTTATGAACTTCAACTCATTATTCTACACGTTGAAAAATACAGAAGACTCAGAGTATGTCCAGGCATCTCCAAAGTATCTCTGAAGGCCTTAGAGTCCTACAGGTTAAGGACTTCTTGCTGTCCTGCTGTCTAGAACTTCATTCTTTGTTGACTGCAACGGTGATACATTTCACACTGCTATGAGAAAATGAGAATGAAATTATGTTTAAGTAGCCATACTTGAAGCAAAGAGGTACATAATATTTTAGCCTATTTAGATCCTTTTCTTATAAAATGAAAACAATGCAAAGGTCATATACTGGAAAGGATTAAAAATAACTACAAGCTGTAAAAACAATTAACATTTATTCCGTTTTTACAGGCACCACAGCCCTGGCACTCTTTCAGAGTCAAAACCTATAGCACCAGAGTACAGCATCTCATAATCAATATGTGAGCAATGAAAGGATTGTTCCACAATGCCTATAACAGTGGTTCTCAACCGAGTCCTCAGGGACCCCAACCAGTCCAGATTCTTGTTCTAATCCACTACCTACACATCTAAGCTAAATAATCATGGACACTATCAGCAAATGACAAGTAAGTTCAGATATATAGATGGTGGAACTTACAAATGTGGACTGGCTGGGATCCCTGATAACTGGTTGGAAAACCACTGGTCTAAGATGCACCTCTTTGCAATAAACAGTCTATCTCAACTCCCAATGTCCAGAAGATGTACAGTAATTGTTTAAACATTCATGCATTTTCCTTGCCATATTCAGCCTCTACAGTATGTGCACCTGGTTAGCGACAGTATGTATGGCTGCAATACAGCGACACAGAGGGATCGGAGCCACTGGACATGTGGCAGATTAGTGATGCCCAGTTGGTTTGCTTTTGTGGAACTAATAAAGCAATATGAGGCAACAAGAAAGGAAAGACATGAAAAATTGATGAAAAAACCTTTAATAAAAAACAAAAAAACAGCAGAAGTGGTATATTTTATGTTGCGTTTTTCTGTAGAGGTCACCGTTTTCAAAGCACAAATTATGGACGATTGCTTCTGTGCATCTTCCACTTACCTTGGTTGAAGGAGCACCTGGAGCCTGTCCCAGGCAACATAAGGCGTGAGGCTGGGGTACTCCCTGGTTTGGATGCCAGTCAATTGCAGGGCACATACGCACACACACACTCACACTATTGCCAATTTAGAGACACCGATTAGCCAAAGTGCATGTCTTTGGGCTGAAGGGGGAAACCTGTAGGACACAGGGAGAACATGAAAACTCCACACATACTGGACAGAGGCTGGATTCACACCACCAACCCTAGTGCTGTGAGGCGACAGCACTACCCACATAGTCACTGTGTCCCCCAGTACTAAATCCTATTGGTTAGAAATGTATTTAAAATATCTTATTTAATTAAAACAAATGGAATCAGAACTTTACATAATTAAGTGGTGTTAAATAAGCTGGTCACACAAATTTTGCAAAAACATTGTCAAGTTCACAGTATTTCTCATTTTATACAATATGTATATTTTGATTAGCATATCCATCCATCCATCCATCCATGCATCTTCTAAGCATCCAGGCTGCTGGGTGGAATGGAGCCTGTCCCAGGCAGTACAGGGCTGCGGTACGCACTGGAAATGATGCCTCTCCATTGCGGGCCACATATGAGTACACAGTTAGAGACTATGGCCAATGTATAGATTCCAGTTGGCCTTATTGCATGTTATTGGTGCAACATTACTGGTTTATTATGACATACTCCCTAAGTGTCTTTATTGGCCTGGCACTATTAGTCTATTGCACATAGTATTACAGTTTATATAGTATATTAACCGTAATTAACTATTCCAGTCAATTTATGCATAACATTTGAACGCATACTGAGAGCTGTGATTATTTCTCTTTTGTATATATACTTCCATACATAAATTTTGCCAATGACAGTCCTTCTACATGTAAATTCTGGCAAGTGTTCAAAATAAGAAAAAGTATAATCCTGGTATAATAAGGTTGTCAAGTGAGTGTGCCATTCTGGTTTTGTACACATGTACAACAGATTTAAAGTTTTTGTAAAGGTTTGAATTTTTGTGATTGAAATGAGTCAAACACATAAATAATATAAATGCAGCCTGTTTTCCTAGCTCGGGTCCTCACCATACTCATGTTTTGGCTTGCTCTTGGCACTTTTATTTGAGAGGACCCCGCTAGGTTTCAAATTGGACATCTAGGGCCCATTGCATCATTCGGTATGCTTCATTCCTTGTTTACAGAGCGGCTGAATAAGATCTGAATGCCCTGGCTTTGAAATAAAGGAAATCTGAATACACAGATGCATCGAGACATAACATTACTGGTTTATGCCAGTGAGCCCTGGGACTACACTTATAAGACATGGCATTCTCTTTCCCTGAAGTGTCATTTTAGTCTAGTTGTATGTTCTTCAGCTTTCTCAATTATAACATTTTTTGTTCTGTTCCAGCATTCATTAAAACATACATAAAGTAGGCATGTAGTACTTAAAACAAAAAAATGAAATGGGTATTTTTCTGAGATTAAATAATTTATGACAATTTAGTGATTTTATTATATTAATGTTGTGAAATATTTCCAAAATTTGTTTTCTAGTCTTTAGGTTTTGTCATATGTTTAAGGGAGTAAAATGTATGGTGGCCCATGAGTGCACAACGTGGACAAATCATACAGCACAAACACATTATAATGACACAAAACCATTTGCCCTCAACACGCCAGCATTTGCTCACACTGGAAGCACTCCAGGCCACTGGGGGCAGCATACATTAGGAGTAACTTAACAATATAGTTGTTTTCAGCCATAAGAATATGTTGAGTGTAGCACTGGTGCCTTACACTTCCAGGGTTGGCGGTTCACATCTTTCCTCTGTGTTTTGGAATCTGTGTACTCTCCCCGTGTTGCACAGGTTTCCTCTCACAGTCTAATGATGTGTCGTTAGCCTGATTGAACTCTCTAAGTTGTCCATAGTGTATGGTTGTATGAGCCCATGTATGTACGTGGTCTGTGATGAGCTGGCATCTTGTCCAGGGTGTGCCACAGCCTATAACCCCGTATTGCCTCTGACACCACCCAGGAGACTCTGAGCAGGATACATAGTTAGAAGATGGATGACTTTATCATTATTTTTTTTATTGTAAAGGCATTGATTTGCATTACATGCTTCTTAGAGAATGGCTGAGCCCAGAATCAAGCTGTGAAACTCGGCACAATGATTTCACTGTAACCCATTTCAATGTTCAAAGTATTGCATGGATTATGATCAATGTAGATATGTTTCATTCATATAAGTAAGAATAGTTTTGGTCTTCTTTGGGGTTGTCTTTGCTACTATTAATGCAAAACACAGGATCCACAGGAAATGCAACGGTACCTGCTGTTTGCTTAGAAATAACTACACCTGACAGCTCATTTTGACTATATCTCTGTTTCTTCTCATTCAGTTGAAGTAGTTTCAGTTTTGTTTACATCATACAGTGGATCTCTCGTGGTTTTACTACATGCATTTTACATTCTGTTAAAGTTAAATTACCATTCCAATATCAGGTACTTTACTGTGGTTATTTCAACTATGGAAAAATTTAGCCTGGCTCTGTGGTCTTTTGGTGGAACTTCTGTTATGGCCCAAATATGCCTTGATGCAGGAACACTTACTGCTTTTGGCTTGAATCGCAAAGCTCTCACTCATGACTTTGCTTTGGGTAGAGTTCATGATTCTTCTTGTGAAAAGAAATCATGATCTTGTTCATGATCACACCTTGGACAGACCATTCCCTGTCATAACAGAAACCTTTAAAATTATCTTAGTCAAAATATTCCAAACAGTCTGGAACTCAGGATACTTCATCTCTGGATGGAGGGCAGAACGCAGTAAAGTTCTCCTAGACATTAAGGTACGTAACATCATGCTTAACTCATTTTACTATGCTATTGTGCCCTTGTTCCAATAAAATCAGTGTTTAAGAAGTAAATTCCTATTCTGAAATTTCAAATACTTAGAGTTGGATACGTACTGTAGTGAATCCATCTAGCCAGTTTCATTAACT
Organism: Gymnarchus niloticus; assembly: GCA_009936485.2. NCBI lineage: Eukaryota > Metazoa > Chordata > Actinopteri > Osteoglossiformes > Gymnarchidae > Gymnarchus > Gymnarchus niloticus. The sequence goes on along the minus strand of JAACJT020003247.1, from coordinate 32,403 downwards.
GGTTCAGGATTGGTTGCAGTAATATTGCAGAGTCTACCCATCCATTATCAATACCACTTACCCATCAGAGTTGTGGGAAAGCTGGAGCGAATCCCAGCTGACTTTGGGTGAAAGGTGGGATAGACTTTGGACAGGCTGCCAATCCACTGTAGGGCCAACACAGAGGCAAACAACCACACACATTCACACCTATGGGCCATCTAGAGTAGCCAATGTCTTTGGCTTGTGGGAGGAAACTGGAGCACCCAGAGGAAACCCACACAGGCACGGGGAGAACGTGCAAACTCCACAGAGAAAGGCCCCAGTTGGTTGTGGGGATCAAAACTGGAACATTCTTGCTGTGAAGCAGATGTGCTAACCACTTAGCCACTGTGATGCCCAAGGTTACAGAATCACAACATTTATTTAACATACATTAAACCTTTCCAGAATTTCAAACAGAGGTAAACTGCCTTTACAAGTGACAAAAAAAAACAAAAAAAAAACACACAGGGCTGCAGCAATTTTACAGATTATTGGCCTTCAAAAGATATTCTATTCTTCACTGTCTAACCACTCATTGCTAGAGCAGAAAGCAAGCTCTGATATGTCATCAACAAGTACAATACAGACCTGGAAAAGCTATTTCCTGAAGCAATGTTTTGAACTGTTATAATTACATAATTATTTTCTCTCATGGTAGGCTTTAATTCCTGACTCCATGCCAATAGCTGCATCAGTAGTAGTTCTTTTATTATTCCCCTGCTTAGCAAAATTCACTGAAATAAAAATGTGAAGAATACGCGTTTTTGGTCATTAAAAAGAATATAATTGCATTTATATATTCCCCGACTATGTGATGTCCTAACAAAATAAGACAACACTAAATAGCCTTGGATTACAAGTAGTAATAGTTGAAGCCATGCATAATTAATAAAAAAATTAAATTACTAACTGCTAAAATTAAATCTGCAATATATTATTTGGCATTGACTATTCCTTCCAATTGGTTATCCTGTACAAAGCCACAGAGACTGACTAATCTGATTACTTTTTAAAGGTTAAATTAAGAAGAGTAGCTGTTTTGTTTAAATACAAGGATGCTGTCAGGGGACGGACACAGACCACCAAAGTTGCTGTCGCAACTCCCAAAGGAAGTTGCATTTATTGACCGGAACACAAGGACATAGCAGCACATAAAGGGCAGGTGGAGTGGGATGTGACCACTCGAGGTTGCATGGTCCTGGGAGACGGTCAATCCTCTTGGTGGGTGGCAGTCTCCCTTGGCACTTCCACTTCCACTTCCACTTCTACTTCCACTTCCACTTCCACTTCTACTTCCACTTCCACTTCCACTTCCACTTCCACTTCTACGTGGCTTGTCCTTCAGTGGACCCATAAGTCCTGTCTCTCTCTCCCTGGCTTGTTCCTGCTCCTTTATGCCCTGTGGAGGGGCTAATTGCCAACAGGGGCCAGCTGTGGCTCATCTCACATTTGACCCCAATTTTGTGGAATGCGGGCCCCAATTAAGGGGACCCATGGGCTCTGCCTCTGAGGTTCGGGAGATCAGGGGGTGTGGCATGCCCAAATCATCACAATACATATAGTAAATTTATACAAAAAAGTAGATATTTTCAAATATACACATAATACTGACAAACAAGATACACATCAAAACATTTATCTTAGCTTAAATGACAAGCCTTTATGTTACACTGGTTTTAGTTTCTGTACATCTCCATTACTATACAGAGATCAATTCTGAGGACTCAGCATGCCAATATTTACAAACCCTCAGTACAAGCTTTTAAACCAATGAATCATTTGGGTACAGTGTACTGCACTTGTCAGCTTTGTGGTACTCAGTATAAATATTGGTGCCCTTATCTATGATACATGCACTTAATATGAATTTGAGTATACAAGTCTGAAGCTGACCCAGGTACTCATGGGTTTCATGCCGGTTCACTGAGCATCACAATCCATGCAGCTGAGTTGCTTTCTTAATACACCATGGATCCTACAGAACCTACAGAGCTAAGAGGTTGACACCAGCAACGAAAAAAAAAAATAAAATATATATATATATATATATATATGATAAAAATGTGTACATAACTACCATTTGATTTTAAATGAATAGGTCACATGTTCAGTACAAATTAATGAATCCATTGTCAAAGGCATTGAAAAATAGATAAGAATTTGTTTTTTAATGAAGGATTACCATAACGATTCATAATAAAAGTCAATACACGTTATATTTAGTTCTTCACCAATAAGCTTTTACAACTGCCTATGACACACATAAATTTATATTTATTTTTAATTGTTTTTGTCTTTTTGTCAGCACTGATTCTGTTAAAGAACATTTTCCCGTTTCCAGACAGGTAAAAAGAAAAGGCACCAAAACCGGACAAAACCAAAGGTTAGGTGACCATAAATAACGATAGATAGGTTGCCAAATAAAGTTGTTTAAAATACAATAAGTGCCTTTGACACTCTTAGACCTAGGTCCTAATTAATAAATTAATTAAATGTATGTGTTAATTGCAATCTTTGATACTCGATGGTGTTACATGTAAATTTAAAACTTTGTAGTTAACGTCTTAAGAAGTGAAACAGCAAGAGAAAATATCTCCCAGGATGGGTCTATTGGATAAGAAAAGCCCTAAGAGATCGGCCTGCAGACATTCAGTTTTAATTGGGTTTGACCTGGATAAAAGAGTGGGCTTTCCATCTGGATGCAAAGGCTGTAACTGAGGGGGATTTGCTTGCATCCCTCACACAAAACTTAACTGTCTAAAGCAGTTTTTTTTTTTTTAATTCTAGGAACTGCAATGTAATTATTTATTGCTCTTATTGTGTAGATGCTAATAAGTTCATTTACTTAAGTGGGGGACAAGCCTTTTGGTGCCTTTGGAATTATAATTATGTTCTACTCTGTTGTGCACTTGACCAGAAGCCACAGATAATTCATGTAATTTGATCATACTCTTAGTTAGTCTTGATGAAGCATATTGAATTTGTTGGGTTTGAAGAAGTTATACCTTGATTATTCAATAAACTTTTTCATAAAGGTCTACGAAGGCACACATCTCACGTAATGCTAAATGGTCATATACAGTCACGCCAGAAACTGCAGAAAAATAGTAGTAGCCTTCCCCAAGTATTTAGAGGACCAGTTACATTAATTAAATACATAAAAAATCTATCAATATAAACTAGACAGAAAGTGTGAACTTCAAAATGAACAATTTCAGTCAAATTCCATTCATGTACACTTTCCAGTATGCTAGGTACAAAGCACTTTCAGTCCAGCAGCACCAATACAAGTAGAATAGAAAAATATAATAGGAATGAATAACACAAACCAACCGTGTCTCCAACAGTATCAGGCATTTTGGGGATGCTAACCTTCTACAGCATGGAAGTACTCTGTAGGAATGCTCCACTCCTGTCACCTCATCTTTGCTGTTGAAGGTATTATGCATTCAGTGGAATTATATTTGATACACCTCATTAGCACAAGGTAGGACCCACATCTGCTTCCAGAACTGCTGAAAGGGTTGATGAGTTTTGCATTCAGAAAAGCTTTTCTGCACACCACTTTTTCGTGGAGCTGTTGTTTTCCCACTTTTGCCCATCCTGGTAGCTTTAATGACCTGGGCCATTTCCCTAATTTTTGTCCAAAGAACTTCCGCTAAGGGAATGTTATAAATTTATTAAACCATTCTCTGGACTCCTAACAGCTTAGTGAAAGAAAATCCAAGGAAGGTAGGGAACCAAAAATCAAACCAGATAAAAATTATTCGGATCACAATTTTTGCCATTCTATATCCAAGCAATAACTGGACCTCTTGACCCTATCTCTGTGCTGTATGTATTCAGTTGCAGCTACATGATTTGCTGCTTGGGGGAGCAGAGAGCTTCTATTAATTTTATTATTAGTAAAAATACAGAACTTTTAAAAAAATTGCTACTTATGAGCAAGATATATTGAAGGGCTGCTCAACTCATGTAACTTTTTTAATGCATTCACACTCACGCACACAAAAAAAGGCATTTTATTAATGACCACTTAGATCTGTAGAGCTGTAGTTTACTAATAATGATATTCTCGAACAAAAATAATTAGGCTGTCAAAATTACTCTTCGATAAACTCATCTCTCTTATTCACAAAGACAAAACTATGATTCCAAAACCTTCTTCAAACAAGCAGCAGATATGATTATGGGGACAATTGTATGAATTATGTCCTGGTTGCATGCATAATAGGATAAGGGATAGAGGGCAATTAGTTAAAGTGTTTCCAGTGGAAAAAAAGCCTTTTTCAAGTCAAAGAGCAAAATTATAATGCTTGAGTTTCTTTTTGAAGTTAATTGATTTCTGTCTGAAAATACAAATGTTCTTCCAAAAGTGGTTTCATATTATCTATTTTTGAGATTCCACTTATTATGTGCTTTTTAACAAGTGTGTCTAACAAATGTTTCTTTTGGAGCAGAAAGAAAAAAAAAAAAAACAACAACAACAAAAAAAAAAAAAAACCCTTGAATACAGATTATAAAGTCCAGGCACCATTACTGGCAATCTGTTAAAAGTGAACCCTTACATGTATGGTGTTTACTATAGCGGGCATCTGTTCAAATCCCATTATCTAATTTATGGATCATTTTCAAGTTAAAAGTTGCATGGACTTCTCTTTAGGGGACACTGTCCCAAAAGGAGCAAAGGTTTCAAATGTGGTGCAGAATATTCAGATTCAGAATATTCAGATTCAAATCACTTCAGAATATTTTGTAATCCTTAAAAAAGAATAGAACATTTTTAATAAATGTTGTCTCAGCCAGTCATATTTCATGCATGAAAGTGTTAAATTTGTTAAACAGAAACACTGCTGTATTTTATAAACATTCAGGTGAAGGAGCATTATAAAGGTGTAGTGATTTTGTACCCTTGGTGCAGTGTCTGTACACAAAATTGATTGCATGTCTAGATTTAGAACCGTATGTCAACCAACACACATATTGCTGATTTTCTGAGCAATGGGTTGCAATCTATATGCCAAATTAGTTAATACTTATTCAATAATCACTATGCATAAAATCTTGAGTGCTAATGTGGGTCTGATGGGAATATAATGATTCTATGTCAGATGTCAAGAGTGTAAGGCATGTTTAAATACTCGGTGTGATGATACAATATCACAAGTTATAATTTCCCTGGTGCTCAATCCCCTTGTAACATTTTATTATCTGAAAATTGCAGCTCAGAGTCACTAAGCTTGTTTAACTTCAAGGAGCGAGCTCCCCATTAGGTTTTTATTTTTTTTTTTTGGATTTATACTATGAAATATATCTGTTACTAATGGATTTGGTTGTTTTTTCTCACTATTGCCCCATTGCACTATGGCAATACTGTTTCCATAATTAAAGAGACATAACATCCTGTTTTGTTCCATATAAATCATTGGTATATATTCCTCGTGACCTAGCTAGGTGTCCTTGTTCCTGTTATGTACATATGTGCTGTTAATAATTACATTTCACTCTGAGACCGATTTTAATCCCCGTGTATTTATTTCATAATAAATGTCTGAATGGAGTAATTAAGGAATTGTTGTTTTCCTTTGTCTTATCTTACCCAGGCCACAACATTACTACAGATTGCACACCAGTAAAAAAGGAAAGTAAGCAAGACCAAGTAAGGTTTTTTAAATGTTTTTGACAAAACATATTACATGTAGGATCATTTAGCATTCAGACTGTAGAGTGTTATATAAGAATATTACATTAAACCATCAATCTTCTACTATCCTAACCTGAGCAGGGTCACGGGGGTCAGGAGATTATGCCAATGTGAAACTTGCCTCCAGCTAACAGCCCCTGCAGACATGTCCAGCCAGACCCAGCCAGACGCCCACCTCACTACTAGTCTTACGTGTTGTATGTCTCTTAATTAAACCAAGGGACATATTAGGACCTTATCTGAACTAAGTTCTTTGTGAGATATTGAGCCTGCTCCTTATGGAACTGTTGATCTCCTGTGCGTCTATTTATCCAATACTGGCCTGTAAAATCTTCCCTATTTTATGGATATGATTTGGATATGGTATTTACATCAACCAGGATTGGATTCTGAGCTCAGGTTTATGTTCTCACCAAGATTCCTGGATGATATTTTGGTGGTTGTCATTCATCAAAATGGCTTCTTGTTCTGTACTTGAATCTCAGAATGTTTTCATTGCACCTGGACAGCATGGGGCACAATGTAGGGGTACACTTGATGGGACAGGAGTAAATAAGAATATTATAGGTTACAATGATTTAGATCGCCATGACTCTGACCCAGGAAACAGGGTTTAAAGATAGGTGGATGGAATAATTTAGATTAACCTAAGGTATATTTTTCATGTCTGATTGTTTAATAAATAAATAAGTCAACACTGTTATAAATACTGCCTCCCTAATATCTATAAACAATTCCAAAAACACAAGTCCCAAAGAAACAGACCAATATCGCTCTACAAACTTCCATACCTAAGGTAATAACATAGCAAAGCAAAACAGGCTACATACGTCACAAATTTTAAGGTGGTATAAAAGGAGGATTGCCTCCCTTCCTCATTTGTTGGGCCGCCTATTGTCTTCATCCATGTCTTAGTGCCACTCACTGGACTGGAGGTCTTTTCATTCCCCCAACTGAAGACAATGGGAAATGAAACGAAAGGAGAAAGAGAAATAGACATGGTCACACACCTCAGAGAAACTCCCCTTGGAGGGTCATAATGATATATTTTCATGTAAGAAGCTTTTTGTTATAGCAGATATTTATATTTCCACCTGATGACCTTCAAGCAACAAACGTGAACTTTTAAAATAATACAATCACACTACAGCTCATTCCAAAGGAAATCATCTGCTGAACTGAAAATAGTAAATGTTTTTAATATTCCTTGACAGAAATGCGAAAATGAAGAGTGAAAAGTGAAAACATAATTATGTCTTGGAGTAATTATGGATGATTGCCCCATAAATGACTAATAAATGGGGTGGGTGTTGTAGTGGGAGAAGGGTGATGAACTCAGCCTTCTATTCTTAATCACAGTCATTGCTAAAAAGATGACTAATTCAGCATTAAAACACAAACAGTGCATTAGAGAATTCAGTTATAAGTGTAATAACGGTTCAAAACATCTATTTTTGCTTTGCCTGCTTTTGCAAATAAATTCATAGTATGCTTCTATATCTTGCTACCTGAACACCGTCCAATTGGAAATTATTAGTTATTGTACATAGTAAATGTATTCTGCACCTGTCATGAATTAAAAATAACAATTGTCGCTAGAGCTTTCATTTTGTTATATTGAACTTTTAATAACATTTCAATGTGCATACCTTTGACAGCATTTGACTGAATTTTGGAACAAAGTTTCCTTAAATCTTCTATTGACTATATTTCATGAGACCTTCCAAGAACTATGTTCATTTAAATATAAATATAGTATAAATAATGTCAAATAATGTCTATACTATTTACTGACTGTTGATAATCATTTGAATCTTTCATTCAAGAAAGTAGATAATACAGACCAGCTGCTGAAATGTAATAAATAAGAATATAGATTAAACATGCATTCTCAGATTAAATGGAAAACTGTATCGCTTCTGGTTAAATGTGGATATGAATTTATGAATGCCACATATTTCCAGGTAACTCATTCTTTAGAAGCATGCAAAATATCTCTTTCATTTTAAGAATATTGTGAAGGTCGGGAAGTGTTACTTATAAGTGATGCATAAAACCTGGCCGATGCATTCGTTATTTTGACACTGCATTATTGCTCGGCTCTGATATCTGGAGATGCAGAACCGGTACAGAATGCAGCTGCATGAATTCTTACTAGACATAAAATGAACATATTAATCCTGTACTTGCCACCCTATACTGTCTTCCCTTCAAATTTAGGGCAGAATATAAAATACATCCTCTCAGTGTGTCTGCAGAAAATACATCTCTCAAACAACCCACACGCTGCTCGTATCTCGTATTTGGTTACAAGTCTTTTTATATTGCCTGATTTTTTTAACAGAACATGACTTATGTCTTGCATTTTCTTTTTCCATTGACTGCATCACCCTTTAGGTCATCTACATTTCAGCTAAAAGATTATGAGCTGGGCCCAGATAGCTGGCCTGCGACAGTGTCAGCAAATTGGATCAGTTGTCTACCTCAGTCCACTCTCTGCCTCCAACTTCTAAGGCAAATAGTATAATCGCCTTGTAGGAACAAATCCAATGACTGTACAAAAGCGTATTACAGATTTAGTTATAATTTATCCAAATGACAGCATAGCCAACTTAACAACAGATTAAATGCTGACTTTCTAGGGACATACAGTACTGTAAATAAACTGAGATCCTGGAAGGAACTCAAAAACAAATTTGCAACTGTTTCTGAAATGTAATGTTGTTGGAAGGTTTTATGGGATAGTCTTAACCTGTAAAATCAAATTACACTGCTAGTCACGAGAACTCCAGTTTTGGACCCCAACACCGAAGTACGGAAGGTGGATGATAACTATATGTTCTACAACATAGTTGTACTTTTTTTGTACTAATGAATTTGTCCTGCCCGGTGCTGGCCAGAGGAGGATGGGCTTCACCCTTGCATCTGGTTCCTTCCAAGGTTTCTTTCCCCTGAATGGAGTTTTTTCTTACCGCTGTCACCTTTGGCTTGCTCTCTAGGGGCCCTGGGCTCGGGACTATGTAAAGGGCTTTGTGACAGTATTGCAATATTCAGGACTAGGTGATCCTCAGATATTTCAATAATCTTTTTTGGTTACTTTGTAGTACTTTCCCAGCATTTCAAATACCTCCAATGAAAGAACATTTCTCTAATTATTGTATATTTGGACACACTGCATGAAGAACGCAGAGTAACAACAACATTTAGCAACTGTTGGTGCAGAGCATGATGGCACAATCAACGATGCCACAACTGACCACCCAGGTGAGCCTGTAAGACTTAAAAGTGAGAAAAAATCTGTGATAGCAATAATATACACACAGTACTTGATGTGCAAAAGGCATTACAATAGTGATTTTGAAGTTGGCCTTTGTTTTCTTTTTAACTTTTCTGACCATGTTTGGAGAGATTTGAACACTAGATAATTTGATGAAATTATTAGAATCTTTTTTTTTACTTTTTTTCTAAGTGGAATTTGTAGATTGCGAATAAAAACAAAAAATTGAATTTTTTTGAAAGACTCCTAAACCCAGAGGCACGTTTTTTTTTTTCAGTATCTTCTTAATTTTAATGATATTGTCATCTATAGCAATGATAGTTTATGCTTAATTAAATAAAATATGAAATTTTAAATCACTAATTGGATAGTTTATTATTTTACAATTTTTAGCGATAAAGAAACATTTATATATAATCAGGAATACTCTAAGATTAGTATTCTCACAGCACACCCATAAAGCACTCTGAACAAAAAATAATTGTCATGCTTAAATTCTATTAGAAGAAATGCATACTTTCAATTCAAAGACTGAAACAGAGCTTTTGCACCCAATGACAGCCTTAATTCTTACTGCATATTAATAGTCATGTGTCTTCAAGATGCTTTCAATTAGCCACTGCCATGTCTAATGTATGAGAAATTTACCTCTGGCCATTCATAACTAGCTGGTTATCAATTGCTTTGTTACAAGGATGATTGTTTCTTCTTCTTCCTAGTTATTTTTTTAAAGAACCTTGACAAGCATAGCATTTTCCATTAAATTCCTAAATGTCATGTCCTACGTTTATGCAGACTATTACACAGTGGCTTTGATTGCCTTATCAATAAAGGTAAGGAGAGCAAAAAGTCAAATGAGCAGAGACAGATGAATGTGCATTATAATTCAATATGGGCTAACAAACATCTTGCTAAGATTTATTTATATTAATTGGAGAAAGTCAATTCACAAAGGGTAAATGTAAATCTTTGAGGAATAGAATATCTATTATCTATCAAATATATTCTTAGGACAACATTCTTCAGTTCTGGAGCATATTTAATGTAAATGTCTCACTAGGTCTTGTGGGATTCACGTACAAAATATATAAATACATAAGCCTGAGTCAGTGTGTCTATTGAAATTCAGTATGCACTCTGTTCTCCATGATTTTTAGTTGCCTGTGACAGTCAAAACCTTTTCTGTTTAATTTGTTTGATTATTATACCTCACTCATCTTAGAAAGGAATCTTTGGTTTGTTTGCTCACTCTTGCAAACCTTAGTTGGTCCACCTTTTGCTGCTATAATATAATATCTACTCTTCTGGGAAGGTTTTTCATTAGATGCTGGAATATTGTCGGTGGGCCTTATTGCCTTTCAACCCTAACAGCATTAGTAAGGCTAAATATTGATGTTGGATAACCAGGTTCACTTCTGTTTTCATGGTCTGCCACTTCACAACTGAAGTCTGAAAGGTAGCATCTTATGATGATGTCTTCATTGTAACCTGTTCTGTTGCCAGTGTTTGTTGCTGGAAAATTGCATGGCTGTGTGTTTAATTAAACATGTGCATCAGCAGTAGGTGTGGCTTAATTAGCCAAATCCAACAAATTAATCGTGGCGTCCACATATGTCTGACCAACCAGCAGAGTGATCATGTCACAACTGAGTCTTTGACCAAGACCCTTAATCCCAATAGCTTCAAGGATGCTGGCTGACCCTGCAAAGGGTGGACCAATTGTGCAATTATTTCCATTTACTTTGATTTGTTTTCTTTTTTCTTCATTATTATCTATCCATCTATTCAGGGACTCGTTCCAGAAAGTGGGCTTAATAAATCCAACAGTCAAATCTGAATTCTGATTGAAGATATTCAGGGATTCAGGAAATCGACAAATCCTGAAGTCGGGCTTTCAGTTTTCTACAGTCAGAAATCAAGAATTAGTACTGGATTTGTTAAGCCCATTTCCAGGATTGTGTGTCATCAGTGAGTGTTATTATTATTATTATTAGTAGTAGTAGTAGTTGCTGTAGTACTATAATTGTTGTTCTTATTATCATGATTATATCTTGTGTCTCTGTGGTTTATATGACTTTAGCAACAGTAATAAGGTATAAATATCTCCCTGGTTTTTTAAATATGAACATGACAGAGGACCACTTGAGTCAGCAATGTCCCTGGTGTAATAGCTGGTTTATAACATCGTGGTTAAATTGTGAATTGCTATAATCTTTCCTGAAACTGAGGTCAGGAAAACATGCCTAATAACCATAATAAAACCCAGGCAAAATTTAGGTTGACATAATGATTATGTTATGTAAAAATGTTAATAATTAGCTTTGGTGTATTTATCTATGTTTACTTTAGGTTGCTGTCACAGCCAGGGTGATACTAGTTTTGCTCTGCATTTGTCACGCCTGCTCCCATTCCACTTCCCAGAATACCTGCTCCTCATCAAACAGCTATTTAACATAGCAATGCAGTAACCTCTTTGCAAGGTATTGAGTGTCAGCACTGAACTGACTGTTTGGTGCCAACTTTCCAAAGACCATCATGTATGACCTCTTTTCTCTACTGGTTTCTTGTTTCCTGGTTGGTGTTTTTTGATTAATTTTTATCACAGTCATGCTCTTTCAGATCTTTGGAACTTTGATTATGATATGTATATTGTCTACTGTCACTGACTTCTTGTTTATGTTTTGTGGCAATCTGGTGGAGACACGCCCCCTGATCACCTCATCATTCTTAGCTCTCGCTCCTAGGACACAGCTGGAGTCTGTCAGTACAGCCCCTCTGGGGCATAAAAGAGCAGGAAAAAGCCAGAGAAGAGGAAGAGACAACTTTGGACCCAGACAGGACAACCCACAGGGACAGGCTGGACAGTAGTATTGACAAGAGAGATCACCACCTGCCAAGAGGAATGACGGTCTCCTTGGATTGTGCAAAAACTCCTGGCCATGCCCAGTTGTCTACCTGCCCTGTTTGTGGTGTTTTTCCTGCTGTGATGTCGAATAAATGCAGCTCCCTTGGGTGGTTGCAAACACTGTGGTGGTCTGTGTCCATCCCATGACACTACTCAATAAACCCTGAACACCACACTTGGAACTTGTGTTCTGAATCATTACAACTTTTTCCTGTTAATTCCAGCCATCCAACTTTGACACATTCCCACTCAGACATTGTGAAATTGTATCAGTTTCTTAATTTTATCAAGAGAATTATTGAATTCATGTCTGCAGATAAGCCATATTGGCCAGCTGACAGTCTGTTGGTCCTAGTATCAGCACTCAAGTAAAACAGTCTCCCAGCTACAGTAGCATTTTTAGACAATTTACTGGGAGAAGAATCCTTTCCTTTTGCTTGTTTATTTGTTTGTTTACCCCATCCCTCCACAGAGATCGTTGGATCAATATCACGTATTGTTACAGACGCAAGCCATACTCTTTCATTTTGCAATAGGAGCTATAAGCAAAACATCTAGTCAATAAATACAGTAGACAGACAAATTATTAATTGTGCTTTGTCTGATAAAAGTCTTAAAAATTCAGTAATCACCCTAATAGATCAATTTAAATTCAATATTATAAAATATAAATGACAAATTATTGAGTATACAGTAGTCTGTGAGTCTGTGTCTGTGTGTTTAATGTGAGGTGGAGAGACAGGTGATGCCTGAGGACTCAAGATCCAGAGGAAGTAAAGGTGAAGGTGGTCAAAGCTATCGGTCCTCTTTGGAGGAGTGATGTAAGATTTCTTTCAGGAATGCCTCAACTAGCCAATTCAACCACTGAACTTCCCCATCGTCGACAGCCTCTTGTTTACGCTTTGGGTTTTGACACTGATTTTCTAGGATCTTAGTCATAGCTTTGATGTAAAAGTCTCTTCAGTTTTTACCTTACTGTCAAAAGTATTTCATTGTTCTTGTTCCAGTGCTATCCTGAATTTGTTATCAGTTCCTCGTTGGCTGCATAGCCTAGCCACAATTATTCCTTGGGTAGATCCTTAACAGATGTTTGTTTATGATATATCCGCCTTGCCATACGTCACTTTGGACAAAAGTGTCTGTTAGATAAATAAATAGAAGTGTCCCTGGAGCTGGGGTTGTTCTGGTGGGCCTACAGGCAATGCCGATGCAGGTGGTAATGTTCTCACTGGAGGCACCCATTTTCCACACAGTCTGCAAGAGGAGATTTGCCGTCTTTGAAAACTCCCTTCTTACTCCATTACCACTGACTCCAGTCCTTCTTTTTTGGCTGGGGCTGAGGACAGAAACCCAGTGACAGCTGGGCTTTGTCACCACTCGTGTAATTTGTGTTTTCCCGCCAGGATGCTATGTGCTTTTGTTTATGTTTACAATGACGAAGTGCTGTCCACACTCAGGATACTGAAGTAGCAGTATGCCCGCGGGGGGCTGAGCTTGGTTGATATCAGTGAGGCCTTGAGGCTACAATATATAAACACACACTCACACGCATTCATCCATCTTCTATACAGCCTACCAGCCTAGTCCCAAGCAGCATAGGGTAGATACCCTAGACGGGATGCCAGTTCATCGCAGGCCAACTGAGATAGAACAGCAAATTTCAATTCACCTACAGCAAGTCTATGGTCTGCAGAAGGAAACCATAGTAACAGGAGAACAGCCACACAAACACAGGGAGTAAGGCAAATCTCTTACACACAGAGCCACAGGCACAAATAAAACCCCAACCTTGGAGATGTGAGACCACTTTGCCCGACCACCATTTAATGAATTCAGCTAAATTCTGGAGGGGGAAAGTTATACTTCATCCAATAGCTAAAATATATTATTTAAATATCCTGACTGTCAGTGGCTCAGTGGGTAACCATGTTGCCTCACTCCTTTCACCTCTGCTTTGTGTTTTTGTGGAGTTTGCATGTTTTTCTCATGTTGTGAGTGTGTGTGCAGTTTGTATGTTGTCCCCCATGTAGTGAGGTACTTTGCTTTTCCCTGGCAGTCCAAAGATCTGCAGCTAAACTAACTGGCATGACTAAATTGCCCGTCGTGTGTGAATGTGTGTACATCCCATAGACAGGGTGTATCTCTGCCTTGTGCTCTGTGCTGCCTGGGATAGGCTCCAGGCTTCTCCTGTTGTTTTTAAGGAGAATTCAATCAAATTTAAAAATGAAAAATTCTGAATTCTCCCCCTAGATTTAGGACACCAGCATCAAAAAGATGTTTAAAAGGGTAATGCAAACAGCTTGCAGTCACTATTGAGAGACAGCAAACAAACTGACATTTGTTTATCATTTGTGTGTTTCTGGTTTACTTATTTTGTTTCACTGTAAAGTGTTTTACCATAGAATACAGAATATACCATTCCTGATATCATAAAAGGCGTATTATATTTCCAACGGGGCAGGAAAGAAAATACCTCAAACCAAGAAACAAAAATTTTCATACCCTTGATAGCTTGTGCGTTGCAGCACAGGGCAAGTTAACGACACACAACTGAGCACAATCAGCACTCAGCAACAGTCAACAGTTCTCTCTTGATGTGCTACGAAAATAAAAGCAGATCACGACGAGTACTGCTTTATACACACATGGCCTGGAGAAATGCATTAAGCAGTGGGCTTACTTATTAGAAATGCTATAACATAAGAAATAAGGAACAAGTTAACAGACACTAAACTATGCAAGCAAGTAGCATGATATAAATGTTGATTCTGTTATTACAAAATAAACACCAAAACAGATGTGGGCAAAGGTACATTGCAAATAGATTGCCTGAGCCTTGCCTTACTGTGAAATTCATGATGCAATCGTACAATTTATTTCATTGATGACTTAAAGAGTCTGTCACACCCACAGCCAACCAGCCACACCAGCCAAACCAGTTTGATCAGCCACGCCCAACATACCAAGGTTCCTCATCCCCTGAGTATTGTAAATCTTGTCATCCCTTTAAATTACCCTCAGTCCCAAACCTCAGTGCGAGGTACTCGGCTCCTGGAGACAGTGGCGAGTGGGTGTGGTCTTATCTGAGTCACTTGTGTGTGAGCCTTGCCTGGTCTCCATTTGACTCCTGTTTTTGCCGGATGACCTGGATTTGTTTGCTGTGCTGATTGACCTGCTTTGGATATTGACCATTTTGCCTGTGACCTCAACTGCTTTTTTGGATATCCTTTTGGCAACGGAAATTCTCTCTCTCCTGTTTTGACCGCAATTAAAGAGCCCCACTCTGCACTTGGGTCCTGTCTGTGCATTCGTTACAGAGTCGTTTGCATTCTCTGGCTGTTTTTTGGTAGATCCTTTTTAATCTATAATCAATGTACATCAAACACCATTGGACATATCAGCAACAAAATGGTTACCAGTTGAATCGGTTGTCAAACAAAGTCAACCATCCTTTGATTTACCAAATCACTCATCCAATGCAGAGTCATGGGGTCCTGAAGTCTTGCTGAGGCAGAATAAGGCAGGAGGCTGGGGTATACCATGAACAGGAGGCCAACCCCTAACAGGACACAGTCACACACAATGGGCAATTTAGAGATGCCAATCAACCTACATCGTGGGTCTTTAGAGGAAATTGGAGTACCAGGAGAATACTTGGAAAAGTGCATGCAAACTCTATCCACACAGAGCAGTGATGGGATTTAAACCCCCAACCCAAGAAGTGAACAGCTGCAGCGCTAACCACAGAGCCACTGTGCCTCTTGATGAAAATTAAATATTACTAATAAATTCATTAGTGTTAGTTACAATAACCCGTGTTATTGACTTTAGTGAGCTCTTGTCTTATTCTGCTGCATTGTGTCTGAGATATATTTATGCAGGTTGTTGTGTAATGTGTGATTTATGCCTGCAGAGAAGAGCATTTCCCTTTTGTGGGTAATTTCACAATCAGTAATTTTTTTATGGAAATGCGGATCATTCCAGATCAGCCTACGCTGCATACAAGTTTAAAAGAAATACTGCAATGTGGAAATAGCAAAGATAGCCAGTCTGTAACACCTACATTTACAGTATTGTGATATCTATTCAGTCACAGCCAGGCTGGTCATCCCCTTAATGGACAATAAGATCACCTACAGCTTGTTAATTTATGTTTAATATATTAGCTTCCAAATGCACAGTGGTTCAGTGGTTAGCCTTGCTGTCTGAAACATCAAAGATTGGGGGGATTTCACTCCTTCTCCCTACCCTCCTGTCTAGGGTGCACCTGATCATTGTACCCAGTCCTGCCGGGGATAGGCTCCAGGTGCCCTGTCACCCTAAGCATTAGAAGTGGTTAGAAAGTAAACGGATATTAGCCCCTAGCTCTGTAATTTTGTTGTGAGGAATTACATGTTTACGCCATACTGAGCATTCGCTGCATGGCTGTTCTGATATTATGTATGGCTTTTGCTAGATTTACCAGTTTTTGGTCTTTCTTTTACGTTTTGGATATGATATTTCTCCCTGTGTTACTATTGCCTGCCCTGGGATCTACTTCATGTATTTGGCAATGGTTTTGGATTACAACTTGCATTTGGAAATCAGCCTTATGTTTCTGCGTTTGGAATTATATTCAGTATATAATTTTCATGTGATCAAGATGTACATTATGGCTTGAAATGCAATATGCAACATCACATTTAGAAAAGTAGAGGAAAGTACACAGAAAACTCTTAGGGAAAAGGTTATGGAAAAAAAAACAACTTGAATTTTCACATACATTTTGGGGTTTGCCAGCCTCCCCATGACCCTGACCAGGATAACTGCATGTAAGATGGAAGGTTATTTAGCATATTTATATAATAAATATTGTACCCACCACAGGAAAAGAACTGCTTTGTTGTGAGTGGTTCTTTCTAATGGAAGAAGGTTTTCTTTCAGCATCCTTTGTCATACTGGCATCCCATCCAGGGTATACCCCAGCCTTGTGTCCTGTGATGGACTGGCATCCCATCCAGGGTATACCCCAGCCTTGTGTCCTGTGATGGACTGGCATCCCATCCAGGGTATACCCGAGCCTTGTGCTGTATGTTGCCAGGGATAAGCTCCAGTCACCTCCTCCTAACCATGATCAGGATAAGTGGTTAGAAGATGGATAAATGGCTGTATCATTTGTCATCATCATGTCTTGCATAGGTTCAATTTCACTTACGGTTGCAAGGGAATTTTGAAAGTCCTGATGAGATTCACTTTTAAGTATGTTCATGACTTTCATCTCAAAAATAAAGCAATGAGGTTCTATTTCAGCATGATAGCACCTTTAATTGTGCAGACAACTCTGGCATGTCCAGCCTTTGACTGGGATGTACTTTATTTAAAGTATAGAAAGGTGAGTGAGTATTGTGTAAGATAGCAAGCAGAGGTGAGGTGTGGGAAATCTGGTGAACCACAAATTCCATCACCCAGTCATGAATACCTACAATACAAAATAGACAAAACAAACATTCGGTCTTGGTCCCTGCCGTTTTCCTTTCTTAACATATGATGCTCATTCTGCTTCACTGTTTTGTTTTCTTCTTGTCCTGAAGCCAAAATGGCTATTTTATTTTACCCCTCTCTAGCAATTTCCCAAATGGAGCAAGTCTTACAGTTTTTTTTTTTTTTATTGTATTTATTGTTGCATTTATTTTCCATGCAAAATGCATTCCAGCTGCCCAACCAATACAGTTGAGGCCAAAAGCTTACACTTTTGGTAAAGACTATCACATTCACAAATCCACACAAGTCATGTTACCATACATTTACTCAGTGGAATTAATCAGGGTATCCTGATTTCCTTAAGAGTTAATGTCAAATTAACAGCGAATAGACACGTGTATTTCAGTGTTTATTTACTATATTAGATTTTCACTGGGCCAAAAGTTTCCATACACAAGTTAAATGTCTGTCTAAACAGTGAGGAAGAGTCCAAAAATTAATGCAATGCCTTTAGAAGCCTCTGATTGGCACATCGTTTTAATTATGAGTTAATTAGAAGTACATCTGTATCTTGTTGCCCTTGATACCGTAGGGAAATCTAAGCAACTCAGCCAAGACCACAGAAAAAATTGTGGACCTTCACAAGTCCAGGTCCACCTTAGAAACAATTTCCAAACAACTGACAATACTGTGTATCTGTACGAAAAACTGCACACAAATACAAACACACGGACACTGCATAGTTCAGGAAGGAGTTACAAATTCACCCCAGAGATCAATGAAATATGTTCTAAAAGGTTCAACTGAACCCTAAAACAACAATAAAGGAACTGGCAAAGGAATTGGAGGCATCAGGTACACAAGTATCTACATCTAACGTTAAGAAAGTCCCTCATCACCATTACCTGAAAGGGTGTTGTACAAAGCAGAAGCCCCGACCATCATAAGGAAGCCAGATTGAAGTTTGCAGATGATCACCAGGAAAAAGATCAGGCTTTTTGGAGGAGTGATTGCTTGTCTGATGAAACAAAACAGAACTGTTTGGCCATAATGATTAGTGCTAATGAAGGAAGGTGGGTGAAGTTTTTCAGCCTTTGAAGTATAGTATGGGGGTGGCAGCATCATGTTGTAGGGGTGTATTGCTGGTGTACCTCAGAAAATAGATGGCATTATGAGGAAAAAGGATTAAAACAGACAAAAAAGACATTCCGGAGCAACACCTTACAACATCATCCAGCGAATTGAAACTTGGCTGCAACTTTGTCTTCCAGCAGGGAAATGAAGCGTATCTCCAAAGTTGTAACACAATGGCTCGGGGAGCAGCAAATCAAAAGTATTGGAGTGGCCATCACAAAGCCCTGACCTGAATCCCATTGAAAATTTGTGGACTGAACTGAAAAAGCATATATGAGCAAGGACTTACACTGTTTCTGTTAGGAGGAATGGGCATGAATGTATTGTGTAAAGCTTGTGGAAGGTTACTCTAAAATTTTGATTCAAATAAAGCAATTAGAGGCAATGTCACCAAATACTAAAAATGACTCACTGAAAATCTGATGTACTAAATAAAGGCAGAAATAAATCTGTCTCTTAGCCATTTTTTTTACCTCTCATGGAAATATAGTGGATATCCTGATTGACTTTGCATGCAAAATGTATGGTAACAAAACATGTGTGAAGCTGTGAAACATTTCTTTTTAAAGTCTTTAGCCTAGGTGTATATAATTTTTTGTCCTCAACTCTATATAATGTTTTGAACAACATCAAAAACATGACCATTGGCAGGGTTAAAGTATTTGGTACTATTGACAATGCCACCTCTATTTGAAGGTAGAGGAAATCATCTACATTTAAGGGGTAGCTATGTATCTCAGGCAAGGAGTGAGACTGTCAAGCTACCCATATATGTAGTGAGACATACACACATCCAAGACTCCAAGAAGGATGACTTTAACTGCAACCTTCAGATGCATATGCAAGGCTCATGCTCAGATTTAATTTTAATGATAGACAGTGAAAGATATCGCAATGATCCCAGTTGTCCCATTTGAGATGCAAGGAAAAATGCATGATGAATATGTTCCTTATTCGGAGCTAAATGCAAAAAAAAAAATTAGTATCTTTCAACTCATAGCTGTTTTAGGCAGTACAACCCATAAACTTGAAAGGGATTAGCAACGGTCCCACAATTTGTTGCACAAATTATATCATATCAGATGACTAATGCGATCTGATGCATTGATATAAAACACAATTTATAAAGCTCTGATAAACATATTGACAGCCTTCTATAAAATCTAACATGTAAAATAACATGGCTGTCACACAAACTGCATTATTGCAATACAATAAAGACCAAATTTTGGCTCATGGAAAAAAGAAAAAAAAAAAAACAATTAGCATAATCCAATAACAAAGCGATTCCTAAATTCCTCATAGATCCCCCAATGCAAGAAAAAAAATGGATTTAGAGAAATTTTATTTTGTACTGGAATGCTAGGCATGCTTAATCAGGTATGTACAGTGTTAAAGTACCCATGTTGTGAGTCTAAGACTGTGTACAATCTGATGGATTGGTAATCCATCCTGGGCACCTCATGCTAGTGCCCAAGATTCCTGGAATAAACTTGGGTTTAGGAATCTCAGTATACTTCATCTCCCTGTCCTATGCAGGATATAAGGTAATGGAAAATGGATGAGTTATTAAAAAAAAAAAAAAAACCCTTTAAATAAATTTATGTTAAAATGTCACTTACTGACAAAGTATTGCATGTGGTTTAAATACTAGGGAAGCATATTGCTGCCACAGCATAAAAAAGAAAAAAAAAAATCAGTATCACATAATAACATGAAAAGTTTGTTATAACAATACATTTTTCACATTATAACAACATATTTTCACATTATTACGTGAAATGTTTCACGTTATAACGTGATAATTTGGTTTCATGTATTGTTACAACGTGAAATGTTTCATGTGATGACCAATTGTAACCATGGAGCCGTCCATGCCCCTCGAGCTGATCAACGAGAAGTGATGCTCCCTCCAGCGGGTCGGACTCATTCTTTCTTCTGTACAGTCCCATGTATTTTGAAATCCTTCTTAGAGTGCGCATACTTATTACAATATCATCCACCGTGTTTAATAACAGCGGAATTTCGCCATGTCTCAACCCAAGCATGAAATAGAACTTGATTAAATCATGTAAATGAGCCATATTACCCAGTTTATTCGCTGCACACCTCATTCAAACCATAGATTCAAACATGAGTTTTAAATTATCACGTAATAATGTGATAAGTTTCACATTTTAACAATACAAATGATCATGTTATAACGTGAAACCAAATTATCACGTTATGATGTGAAACGTTTCAGGTAATAATGTGAAAATATATCGTTATAACAATAAACTTTTCACATAATTACTTGATACAGATTTTTTTTTTCTTTTTTCTGGTGTGGCAGCAATATGCTTCCGTAAAATACATTGTAAAGCTTATCACATAAAGTATTTAAAATCAAGGATAATGATTTAATATTTGCATAATTAATATAATTTGCTGCAGCTTTTTCCTCACTGTTTCTTCGACCATGAAAACACTCCACCTGAAATATGAAAGATTCTGTACAAAATTATCTGTGCAAACTATTCACCTCTTTGAAGTGGAAGGAAAATTTTGACTAAAGCATCAGTATTCACAGCTTACCATCCTGGCCACTGTGTTCACCAGATGTCAGTCATATTGAACATCTGTAGGTTAGCTTGGTTCAGCGTTTGGAACCACCGAGGATTCTTGATGCTCTGGTGTTAGCATTGTACAGCATCCCTGTGGAAACATTCAGGGGCCTCACTGAATCAATGTCTTGCCACACAGCTGACACATTGGTGGCATGAGGAGGTCATACCACCCTCTAAGGGCGCTGTATTTGTCAACATTTGTAAGCTGATGTCACTGTCATGCTCCTCAAACCATTTGCACACACTCCTAACAATATGGAAAGGGGATTTATCCCACTGGAACCAACCAGTGCCATCAGGGTAGACACTCATCATAGAGGGGTGGATCTGGTTTGCCAGGATGGACATGTGACCCGGAGTGATCAATAAACCTGGTTCTGGTTAGCTTGTGCCCCCTTTTTATATCTCCTTTCTCATTTGTACCTTTATTGGTGCGCCAGCTGGCCGTGGTGAAGAGCCAATTATTCTACTAGGGGGTGGTGCTAATGTTGTGGCTGATCGGTGTATATATCATTTAGTTGTATCCGTCTAGATGAGTATAATGATGTTCAGATAATTCTAGATTAAGAAGATATGCATCTGTGAGGTCCCAAAGTATCCAGTGCAACCATGCAACCCGGATTGGAAATACAAGTAGTAAGACATGATCACTGCTGTTCAACTCCCAGCCAACCGGATAAATGCTGAATAATCTTGCCATTCAAGTAATTGTTGTTTCACAAATGGTTGGCCTGTGGATCAAAGAAGGGAAAAAAGACATTTAAGTGCATAAAAATACTAACCGTTTTAAACAAGAGAAGCAAGCCCTTGTCAAAAAGAAACATAAGGTTCAATTTTTAGGTAATATCATCAGTGATATCAAGAAATCATGTAACATATTTCTGTAGGGAATTTTCACTTTAGATTTTTTAAAACTTTTCATTTCATTTTCATTTCAAATGACAATGGCAGAATTGATTCTAATTATTGCAGTTCACAATAATAGAATATTTATCCATCTGGCTTATTTAGCCAGGAGTATCCATCCAAACTGCTTATCCTGATCAGGGTTGCAAGGATGAGTATTCATCCATCCATTTTTCAAAATGCTGAACATGCAGGGTCAGCTGGTGCCTATCCCAGGCAACATAGGGCACAAGGCAGGGAACACCCTGGATGGGATGCTAACCCATCACAGGGCACAGTCATACTACGTGCAATTTAGAAGAAGCCAAAATCGCACATCTTTGGACTGCAGGAAGAAACTGCGAAGCATGGGGAGAACATACAAATTTCGTGCACACAGAGCAGGGGCAGGATTCAAGCCCACAACCCTGGAGGTGTGAGCCGCTGTGTCCTCTTAAGAGTTTTAAGTTGCTGCTTAAATTTAAATGATAAGATTTTTAGAAAGTTTTCTTTCTAAATTAAAAATTATGATATGGCGACAGGCCACGCTGTTCAAAAGTTTTTGTGCAAATACAAAATATGCAAATGCAAGTCCTTTTTTTTAATTCCAAAACCTGCTTTACGCTATTTCAGCTGTACCTTGCTTTACACTATTTTAGCTGCACCTTTGTTTTAATAGATTTCAAAATGCTGGAAGAAATTATTGAAGATGAGTTGAAATTACCAGTTATCAGTTCCTCTTTCTTTACCTCAGAAACAATGCAGAGAAACTGTGTCCCTATGACTTGAAACAAAGCCAAGAGACGGGTAAATACTTTTTGATCTGCGTAATTATTCCAGTCTATACTAGGGTAATTTAATTATGTGTGGTTATGCATCGGTGCAGAGTTGCTGTAACTATAATATGGGTGTTCGGGAGGTTGAAATATGTCCAGACCCAAGAGAACTCAGCATGAGTCTAAAGTGGGCTGTTGCTATGAAACCTAGCAACATAATGAACAGCAAGAAACTTGTGAAGCAATAACTGGATTTATTGTGGACCTTATTTAATTACAAAGTGCATGAATATTTAGTTGTGCATAAAGAATTGTCTTGCAAAAATCTACATATCCCCACCATTTCTTTTTTAATTCAAACAGATCAATTACGTCTTGAACAAACATATATTTTTAATTCAAACAGAAGAACAAAGTCCAGCCAATACACCTGACTGATCATGCAAAAATCTAAATGAGCCAATCATGTGGTAGCTGCTCAATGCAAAGAATCATGCAGCCATGACCTTCAGAAACAAGCATCAGAATGAAGGGAAAATATGACTGGGGGATATTTGTTGTTGGTTTAAGTATTTTAGATCCTGTAGTTCTACAGCAACTTAAATGCCCACTTACTTCATCAGCAGTCAACAGAAAAGCATCTTTGAATGCACAAAACTTTAAACCTTCTGGTGGATGGGCAACAACAATACAAAACCACACTGGGTTTCAGTTCTATCAGCTAAGAACAGGAAACTGGTGGTATAGTCAGCACGGGCTTGATACAGGGTCCAAATTTGGCATAAACATCATGAATCCGTCTTGTGTCAACAGTTTAGGCTGATGGGAAATGGTGTAATGATGTGGGGAATGTTTTCTTGGTGCACTGTGTCCTTAATACCAAACAAACTGTCATATACAAGCAGGGTGATGGATCTGAGTGCAGAGATGAACAGGCAAGACATGGGGAATCAAGGGGCAATAAGGGAACTTTAATGGAGTTGTGGACGGGTGCAACACAGATCAGGCAATATCTGGGGGGCCAAAGTAGGAGACAGGGGGCACATCTGTGGAGAAAGATAAAATCCTCTGGGATCACTGCTGGATGGAAGGGAGAAACACAGGGAACACAGTTATTGGCCAGTTCAAAGCCAGAACAGGGATAATATAGGCATCAGTGTACTGGATAACAGGTGAGCAGTTAGATGGGGACTGGAGGTGGGCAGGAACAGGAGCTCCCTCTGGTGGTGGACAGGAAGATGACATGACACAAATATTGTTTAAATCCCACAGTATCTCTTGAGTATTGTTGCTGATCATGTGTATCCCTTTATTGCTACATTTTACCCGACATTAGTCCATCATGGAGTCAAGTGAGGTTGCTGTGTTGTGCTGGTTGATATTCAGTTGTTTTTTTTTTGTCTAACAACTTTGCTATACAGATATATGTACCATGTTTTCCAACGTAAAACTTCTCACTATTTGAGAGATTTTACTATATAATTTTCATTTAGAATTACTTCATTTACCTGACAAACTGTGCCTCAAGAATTCAACGATGGACACAATAACTCACAACTGAGATAAGGGAAGTACGTGTAGGAGACAGCAAGAGAGGAAATGTGGATTCCTTGGACCAGTGCATGGTTTTGGCCTGTTTAAAAACATCCATTACTTTTATTGTTCCAAACAAGGAAAAGATAACTGGACTTAAAGACTGCAGATCTGTTTCACACACATCTGAAATCAGCAAAACCCAGCAAAAGATACATACAGTAATGGAGAAAAGGGATCTGGCTGCAAATATTAACACGCAGAGCTGCATTGAAGTCCTGATTACAGGAAAACTCCATTATGGCTACATGTAAAATGTAGGCCAAGTCCACGTCTTATGTTTGAGGTTCTGAATACAGAAGCCCCCGTCTCTATTGTTTAGCTTCCTAAAATATCAGGCCAAGTGATGTGTTGAATGACCCAATCACTGATCAGATGACCATAGAACAAAAGGCTTTCAAATCCTGAGTTTGGTGGCCCCTCCTGACTTTAACAACAGGTAGCTGTGTATCTCTGACATTCCTAGCGGCTGGATCTTGGAATAAGGACAGGATTTCTTCTAAAGTTCTATATCTTTAAAATGATACAACATACCATTTTTGAACTGAGACCATTGTACCAATTGCACTGAGACCATTCAAATGAGATCAAACATGGCTTTCTTGTGTAATCTTCTCTCCTAACAGAAGGTATCTACAATTGAAATCAAGTTGATCAGTGTAAAAACTTGAGATAATAAGAACTTGAAAAATATGAGTTCCCAGAAGAGTTGTGTCTTGAGGCGTTTCTTGAAGATTGACAGGGAGTCTGCAGATCAGATGTAGACAGCTGCTCACTGCACTACCAAGGGACCACACGTGAGATTCATCTGCAGTAAGATTTATCACAAAGAGATGGGATTGAAAGGTGGTGTTGGTTGACTGAACTAAGAGGATGAGGCAAGGTGTAGATTTTCTAAGTGACTCGATGGAGAATATTGCCAATTTGTTGACAGTTGTGAAGGCCTTTATCAGGGACTTGAACTTGATGTGAGCACCTATGAGGAGCCAGTGAAATGAGACAAAGCGAGGCGAAGTATGGCAGCATTTTGTCAGGTTGACAATTTTGAATCACTGAGGTGTCAGAGGGATATATACCATGCCTGTTACATTTTTCACTATGTGCCTCTAGTCACCTGTCAGTTAAGCTACTCAAGTGCCTCGTCACCAATAAGGCAGTGTACCAGAAAGCGGTGGCTCACTTGGCATCTTGGTGTACTTCTAACCACGTTGAACTCAACCACTACCAAAGCTGTGGAAAAGATCGTAGAATTTCATAGGTTGTGAACGCATGCAAGTTCCTAGGTACCACAATCGCAAACACAATGAGGAGGGAAAAGCACATCTTTTGTACAACTGAGAAAGCTCAGCAGAGATTGTGCTTCCTTTGATATCCAGAAAAAAACTTCATGTCACACAGTCAGTTCTGGTTCATTTTTACAGAGCCACAATGGGGAACGTCCTCACATCATCCATCATTGTCTGGTTTGAAGCAGAATTTGCCCTCTCCAAGAGCTAAGTCCAATGGATCATCTCCGGCTCTGAGAAAAAAAAATTGGCTGCTATCTTCCATGCCTTGAAAACCTCTACAAATCAAGGACAAAGAAGAAGGCAGGAGAAATTGCTGCTGACCTCAGTTACCCTGGTCAGCACTTGTTCCAAAGCAGTACCTGCTCAACAGAACCAAAACCTCTCAACATTTGGATAGTTTCTTTTCCAAGTCCTACCTTATTATTGAACCAACCCTGCTAATCTCTCACTGCAATGTCATGCCATGTTTTTACATAATATCGATACCCATTTACACTGAGTATTATGTCTATCTTGTCTGGAGTTATGTTGGATTGTTGGTTTCTTTCCTGTCTGTACTTTTTGTTATATTTGTTATAACTTACTGTGCAACATGTGTATTAATGTCTTTAATGTGTATACATGACAGGCCATACCAGAACATTTTCCTTGTACATTCTTGTACTTGGTGAAATGAAGCTGATTCTGATCTTATAATGGCCACTTCCATCAGGAAAATGCGCTACGTCACAAAGCACAAGTCACCTTTTGAACATGACAATGAGTTGAGTAAACTTCAATAGTCTCCCCAGTCACCATATCTGAACCCATTAGAGTACCTCTGTGAGGTGGTGGGTGGGTCTGAGAATAACAGGATGAATATGCAGCAGTTATGTATGTTATGCAATCATGTCAAAACGGACCTTAATGTCCAAGGAACGTGTCCAGCACCTTGAGACCACACTACAAAGGATTTAGACATTTCTGAGAGCAAAGGGAGATTCTACCTCGTATCAGAATGGTGTTCCTAATAAAGTAGCTGGTGAATGTATATATTTTATATTTCAGTTCTGTCTCATTTACTGAATAATAATCTATGACCCTGGACTCCTTTTGGCTTGTGTCATGTCTCAACTCAAGGGAAAATGACAAGCTTTGAATGATAATGGACTCCCAGATTCACTCTGGCATATCATGTTAGACCTAATGGGCCTCAAACTGAGCAAGAAGTGGCCCAGAAGCTCGTTGTTGTTGATCATAAGTTCCATCCCTTTTTCTCATAGCTTTTTCCTATATTCATGAGTAATATCCAAGAAATACAAAGCCCTTTTTTGATGCTTTGGTTTGAGAAACATTGCGTTGACTGCAAGGGTGTGCATACTTGAGTTTGGTCTCGTTTGAATGGTCTCAATGCAACTGGCACAACATTCTCACTCCACATGTTTATATCGATCAGAAATGACACAAATATCACTGTCCCAGGGACAACAAACATAAAAATCCATTTTTATGCAAAATATTGAAACAAAACTAACAGTTTTCAATCCTGGACTTTTGACACAAAATTTAATGATATTTTTCTTAAAAAAGTCTCTACAGATGTACGAATTTTGGATGTGCTTAACAGATTTCCTTAAATTCTAAATGATATGGCTGGTACTTTTCAAGTCTTACGACAGTCTTAATATGACTGAATGCTTATCACACCACCACAGCCTTATTTGTGAGGTTTTATTTGTATTTTCATGCAGATTTTTCTTTAAGATTACTGGCATTAAAGTCTGCAGCACTTTCAGAAACATCACTAGCCTCGTTTTGTTACTTTCTTCCTTGCTTGCCCACTGCTTCCAGTGACGGCTTGTTTAATATCTAGAATTGTACAGGGGGTATAATTAATGCTGCATTTCTCGCTTCCCAAGTAGACTGTGGTCACAGGGGTAGGTAAAATTACCCTTTTCTCGTATTTTTCTCATTGACTTTATCCTCAGTCTGAATGGTTAAATGCTTTAACTATTTAAGGAACCTCACTGAACAACTTTTCTAATTATTAATTTGTTAATTATTGTGGTGTGATGCAGCTGATCATTTTTGTTTGAGCAGGAGGTCTAAAAACAGTAAAAAAAAAAAAAAAAAAAAAAAAAAAAACATATGTTTGGAAAGGTCATGACTGGAACACAAATGTGAAACATGTCCATGGGTCTGAATACTTTGTATTCCTGGGGTGTGTGGACAAGGTCATCAAAATGATTCAGTCTTTCAGCTCTTCATTTATCATGTTTACAGAAAAATTTGCGAGCAACTGTCCCAAATTATATTTAGAGTTACTTTGATCAGTTATTCAGTGCAGCTGGCAGCAATGAAAATATTGTTACTACAGCTGCAGTGTACCCTGTGTGAAATGTTATTTCTGGCCACTCCACGCATTTGTACCTTCAAGCATGCCTAACTGTGAGGGCATGGGCTTTTAATCTGATCATGCTGTTTCCACAGATAAGGAGTGAAAGCCTCTCCAGCCTGTAATTGCACAGTGTGATGAGCTTTACACTATGTAGTGTTATATTAATGGTTCCCTAACTTTTCCATCTTCTGCATGCTTGTTCTGTTTTTGGCAGTGCTTTGTTAAACATCCATCCATCAATTCATCTTCTAACCACTTAACCTGGTCAGGGGTGTGGACAGCCGGAGCCTTTCCCTTGCTGGAGCTATTCAGGGGATTTGAGGAATTGACAAATCCTGAAGTCGGGCTTTCAGTTTTCTCCAATCAGAATTCAGGATAACTATAGGATTTATTAAGGCCACATGATGGTATACTCCTCTGGTTCTTCAGTTCTTTGCACTAGTCTGCTTTTTGGGCACCAGACATCGAATCTACCCATCAAGGGAACAGCCCAGAGTCTCCTTGGTTACCTGCTTCCTGTAATGTAATGTCTGGTCTCAGGGATCACCAGGCAGAAAACCTGGCATTGTGGATGAGTGACCTGGCCTTGGGTGCTCCATCATAGATTTTGGCTATATTACCTGTAAAATTTAAAGTGCAATGATTAAAACACTACCCAAACTATAACAACTGATGAATACTTTTCTTATGTCTTTGTTTGAGCACAAGGAGTACATATTTAGCTTTGTTGCGGTACTTCACTATGTATGATTGTAATAGGCTGTGAGGCACATATCTGCCATAAGATGAGACAAGGAGTAGAACATAAGGGTTTAACCAAAACTGAAAATAAACTATAGCAAACAACCAACATCAAGAAATATTATCCTAAATTCCATACCTGTTACAGTACTTCCTTGGGTAATTTCATCTATGTTACCCCTGTGCTTCCTCCTACACTCCCCTCTGTGCTTCTCTCATCTTCCTCCTCATGAATCTGTCCTGCAAACCCCCTAAAATCTTTCACAAGGCAATTAGTCTAACCAGGGCCAGCTGGATTTTATTAACTGGCTTCCCTTTATATAAGCACCAGGCTGGCAATCGATCACCAATCATGTGCAAATTGAGCCTATGCTGTCTTTGCAGTACCTCCTGCCACTTCATAAAGGACACAGGTGATTTCTTCCTGCACATTCTGTCATGCAGGCGGGGCTTTAATCTCAAATAAATTCCTACATTCAGTCCTTCTGAAATTCTTTATTTTTATGAAATAATGACTTTTGCTTTGGCTCAGAAATAAATATGATAAAATGTTATGATCGTTTCATACCCAAAAAAACAAAGTTGAATAGGAAATACTGGAAAGAAAATAAGTTTTTTTTGTGGTTGTTTATGTAACTGCCTACTATTATAAATTAGTTTTAATGAAACAGAACACGCTAATGTTTCAAATGTATATTAGGCCATATAATAATGTTGATTTGTAATAATCTGGTACATGTAGTGCTTTAGGTAAATGGTCAATCTTACATAAACATTCTTTACATATAAATTTGGTTATAGCTATTTTTAGATGAACGACTTTAAACATAAACGTCCATTGTGTTTTGTTCTCTGTTTGGAAGGGGGATTTTATTCTTTGCCTCACTAAATACTAGATCTTCCATGCCTTATATCTGGTGCCTGTGGTTTTCTGTTGGCAAGTCCGTTGGAATGCCTTTTTCTTTTTGCCACATCAAACCAGGGATCCCAGCAGTGATAATAGACAGGCAGGGCATCACGTGCATCAACACAGGGCGTTCGGTGGCGGCCTTGCTCGGCTGATTTGCATCGCATGGAGAAACACAAAGCCTCCTTTGGTGCCAGGAGGAGGGGAGGGAATTCCATCGCCCCGGACTGAACATCACCATAATGGGATCAAGCTGTTCATACAGCATGGGTTTCACAGTCACTTAACCCACAATGGCAACCTCCTGTGAATTAGTCTTGGCTTTCTTTCACCTACGATATGGTAAGACTCTGAGAACCGTTTCCATTGCAGTAGTTTGACCATAAGCTGAACTGTGTTATAAGGTCTCATGTTTTTATTATTTTTAATATTCCCCCTAAAAAACTGGGGATTGCTGTATCAGGTGTTTTAAGTCTGTGTAATACAGAACTGATTCATAAATGACTCAGCTGATTCCTTCGACACATGCTTTTATTATTTTTGGACAGTCATTATTACTTTAGTTAAATACGAGAAGGTTTTGTTGTCTTGCAATGAACTGGTCTCCCATCCATTGTTGCCTGTGGTAGGGTCCAGGCCACCTTGTGAAGCTAACCAGGATTAGCAGTTGAAAAACAGCATTTTTTCTTCTTTTACCCTCTGGTTTATGTTTCATGTGAATATCCCAAGTCCTTGGTGTTAGATGTTGGGCACTTTTGTTTACTTTGGCTGCTGGGTTTTTTTTTTCTTCCATCTAGCTTGAAAATTCAAAAGTGATAAGCCATTCATACACTGATTCCAGGGGCCATTGTTGTATGTTCTGTTTTATGGTAACTGATAGTACAGATGTCCACTAACAGCTGTAATTACTGCTCGTTTTTCATGAAAATGGTGATTATGTAAATAAAGAAAAATTTGAAAATCGAATAGTGCTAATCACCCGTTATGCATTAAATATATGCACCTTTGAACATTGTTTTAAAGTCCACTTTGACTTATCTACAAATATGCATCTTTTTAAGTAATATGTGTCACTGTTTCAGGTGCATTGTCAGATTGTGATGTTCCTGATGTTGACAGGTTTTGTGAGCTCAGCATGGTAAAGGTTGTTGTGTGGCAGTGGATTCAGATGAGTCAGATGACCAGGGTTTTATGCTTCTAGTTACACCAGCACCTAACTGCTCCTCACATGTATAAATTGTTTCTGTTGCGGTAACACAGATAACTCTTATATTAAACCCAAAACTGGTTTAAGATCCCTGTTGCATCAGTCTCATTTTTTGCAGTATTTCTGTATTTTGTCCTTATTTCTGAACACCCTTGAGGATTGTTTGGATGAAATTTTTGTCTATCTGGTTAAAAAAAAAAATGTGATATGCATTGTAGCATTTGATGTTCTAATTTTTACCTACACTATATAGACAAAAGTTTTGGAACACCAGTTAACGGGGGAGTTCACATGCTTTTGGACTTGAGTAATTAAACCATACTCATTGCTGAGAGATTTATATTAAACACATAGCCATGAAATTTCCAGCAACAAAACACTGGTTTCAGAATGGGTAATACTGAAGAGACTGTCAATGTGGCACCATCATAAGATGCCAGCTTCCCAACAAATCAGTATTAAATTTCTGCATTGGTTAACTGTGAGTGAAGTGATTGTGATGTGGAAACTTCTATAAACAAGACTTTAGTTGTGATGTCATAGGCCATACAAACAGAAAGGGACCCGATTACCCAACACCAAAACCCACTCTCACTGATGCTGTTATGGCTGAATGGCAGCAAATCCCACCAATGATATTCAAAGGTGTAGCGTAAAGACTTTCCCAAAGAGTGGAGGCAAAGGAGGACCAATTTCTTGTTTTACCCTTGGTTTTGAAATGAGATATTGCACAGGCAGGTGGCCCAATACTTTTGTCCTTATATGGTATATTTATCATTACCATTTGTAATATTCCTTAATTTAAACCTGTGTTCCTCCAGTTCATACTCCTGTTTGATCCAGTTCCTACTTTTACTAAGAGGTGTTAAGTTACAATTCATCTATATTATTGGCATTACAGAATAAATTTTAAATTAGTGTAATGCATAAATTTTTATATAGTTCTATAACACAAGTAGTAACCCAGTAAAATCCAACTTATTTATTATGAACCTCTACTAGTAAGACTAGTGTTAAAGAGCTGTGAATTTAACATGTTACTAATTAAATGGTGGTTACAGATAAATAAAAGGATCTTTAAGCAGAATTGCGAGGTTTGTCATTAGGATTTCTTTACTTAGAATGCCATAAAGAAAATTATATATTCATTTATGAAAAAAACTATTAAGCTAGCATAACTTG
The DNA here is from genome assembly GCA_009936485.2 of Gymnarchus niloticus. Lineage (NCBI taxonomy): Eukaryota > Metazoa > Chordata > Actinopteri > Osteoglossiformes > Gymnarchidae > Gymnarchus > Gymnarchus niloticus. The sequence goes on along the minus strand of JAACJT020003247.1, from coordinate 333 downwards.
CCATACCCACTGTCACGCCCACACCAAGCCAGCCTGCATTGGACCTACCACACCAAACTTACTCCCATTCATCATCCCCTGAACACTCACCAGCTGTGCCTTGTTAATTATCTAGTAGCTTCCAGCCATGCCTTGTTAATTATCATCTAGTAGCTTCCAGCCGTGCCTTGTTTATCCCTTATATAAGCCCTGCTGTTCAGTTACCTCCTTGTGAGGTATTGTGTTTCTTTGACCATTACTAAGCATTTCTGACTCTCTAGTAATCTTCCTCCTCCTCCTCCTCCTCCTCCTCCCCCCCCCCCCCCCCCCCCCCCCCGCCCCCCTCCCCCACCC